>JAQRGC011756372.1:0-10927 GCA_028659135.1 Plantago lanceolata
GATTCATGGGAGGCCTAAATGTACAATGGGAGCTCGCTGATAGCACCTTTAAACTCCTGAGGTGTTTCAATAGTATCTCACCAGATATCTAATCTTTCATGGAGGCCAGAGCTTTTTGTTTGTCCATAAAAATTGTGAGCCAAGTCTCAAGTGCTTTTTTTAATTGTAAAACTCCAAAACAGTTATGGCTTATGACAACTTACAAGTTGCAACAGGAGATAGATAACACATTTTGTTGTACTTTTTACTCATCTTGTGAATGATAGCTGAAGCCTCTACTTGATAAAAATTTAAATGTTCTGCCGATGATTATCCAAGTGGATTGGAGGCTTTTACTTTTGTTCTTTCATGTTTTCTGTTGTTGCTTAAGCCAAGCGTGTTTACCATGTTTACATGAGTGGGAACCTTGCTCAACTAATCTTGAAATTTGTTAGATTTTAAGATTATAGGTTCCTTGTTTTATTCAAATACATGGTATTACCAATAATGGAGCTTAGTATTTTAAAGCTTGAAGCTTGGATCTGTTTGATTTTACTGCTCATCTCATTTGTGCTTATTCTTATTTATCTATGAAGGTGGATGCAGTGGTGTACTTGGTAGATGCCTATGACAAGGAGAGATTTGCTGAATCAAAGAAAGAGCTTGATGCTCTCCTGTCCGATGAGTCCTTAGCCACTGTCCCTTTCTTGATTTTGGGCAACAAGATTGATATCCCATACGCTGCATCTGAAGATGAGCTGCGTTACCACCTTGGTTTGAATGGCATCACCACTGGCAAGGGAAAGGTGAACCTGGCTGAATCTAACGTCCGCCCAATTGAGGTATACATGTGCAGTATTGTTCGCAAAATGGGTTATGGAGACGGCTTCAAGTGGGTTTCTCAATACATCAAGTAGGGTGCTATATAGAGATTATACAGGATGATGACCTTTTACTGGATTTCAATGCTTATTTATGTCTTTCCCAGAAGGATTGTTGGATAAGTTTCTCTTTTTTACCAATTGTCTGTACCTTTTCATGCCCGTTTCATGGTTTTCCAAGTGATTGCTGATTCATAGTTTACTAAATGGGAAAACCTTGGCTGCTGAACAATGTACTTTTTGTTGCGTTTATTGAACTCCTTTTTAGGCCTTTTGGACCATCTATTCGAGTTCTTTCCCTTTTTGTTTTGGTCACCTTTGTGTACCTATTAGTTCTTGTTACCACCAGTCTGTAAGGGTCTTGATTATGGAACGGAAAACCAGTCTGAGTCATGACCAAAACCATGGTTCTGTATCTACTGCATTTGAGTTTGGACTTTGAAGCAATGGATTAGGATGCAAACTACTACCCCATAAGGTTACTGGGTCATGTTTTCTTAATATTAAAGTACGACCTGCAAAGGCAATCGAGTTGATGACATGAATCATAGACAGGTATCAACTCCCCAGAAGTAAGCAAGCAAGCACAGATTTTTTCAAACAAACAAAACAACAGAAGTGTAACACACAACACTGATCATTAACTGATCAATAAGTAAGATGGACTGTGATCCTCAGCAGCATCTCAATACCATCCAATACATGCTGACCAGCCGGTATCAGGGAGCGTAATTCCGCAAACCCACAAGCATTCTTAAACTTACCGGTACCACCAGTCACTGACAGGCGAGACATAGGGCTCCCAATTTTGAACACTCCAAAAAAGTTGAGACTATCCCCAAACTCCCCTCCCTCCATCATAGCAGTGAACGCCATCATCTGCGTGGACCCATCTGCAGAGCTCGCCACATAAACCCCCTGAGCCTTGCCTAACTGCTGAGATCCCAGCTCAGGCGCCGTGGTCAGGTAATCGTCAATGACAGTGATCGTGCCAAAGCCAAGCCCTAATCCATCGGGACCTAACTGTGCTGTTGAAATTGCTTGACCATTGTTGTTGTTGGTGTTACCGGCAAAGGCTGTACCACCTAAGCCGGTACCGAGTGGAACACCGTTTTGATTATTGGTTGGAATTGCGCCGTTGGCATTGGGAATTGCAACCCCGCCGCTTGGGGGCAGGAACCCCAGCGGTCTCGCGAAGGGCACTTGACCATTGTATATGTTCCCTAGCAAGCCAGTGATGGGTCGGGCTGTAGGGCTGCTCCCACCTAGTATATCATGCATGAACATCTCGAAAACTGGAACTTCTGGAGGATCAACTGCAAATGCCAGATTGATGGATGCAAATAACATAGCAAAGATAACTGGTGATTGCATGAACATTTTTGAGTCAGATCTTGGATTGGTAAATCTGATGGATTACGTTAAATTGTTTATTCTGTACTTGATGAGATGAAGAATTGTAATTGAGGTTTATATGGAGCAGAAAACACAGCTTGGGACGTCATGCTATAAGATGGAGTAGTTGATGGGCTTATGGCAGTGGTGAAGTAGTTATAAAGAGTGTTTGCATGATGATTTCATTCCTGCTGTAAGAAATTTCTAATCCATAATCTTCTTTTGACTTTCTTTGCATGCATTTATACTGCATGGCTTTCCCCATGGTTCAAGTTTAACACCAGCTACTCAAATATTCAGGGACCCTTTTCCCGAACCCATACGTGTTTTGGCACTGTAACCGGTTTGTCCGGAAATACATGACGGCACATAATTTTGTTTCAGAATCACAAAATGGAATGTGTAAGTGCAGATGATAAGTGGGATTGCAGTAAGCAATTTCTTCATGTAACAGATCAAGCGCAAAGGACAGAGAAAAAGCATCATTAGGTTCTAGAGGGTGCAATCTTCTTGACATTTATCAGATTATCAACGGTACATGATTCCACGAATCTCTAACTGAATATCTTGCTCAGCCATTTACAAACTAACTGATGTAGGTTGAAATCAACAACTGGTCATCCGGTTAGTTTAATAACTTTCGTAGTTTCAAACCGAGGACTCTGTTCAGGCTTTCCAGATCACATGAGGGATAGCAGTTCATAGTTCCCCAGTTCTTCTTAGTTACAAGAAAGGCCAAATTGCTGGATTCATTGTGAACGCCCGGACCAAGACCATAGCTCAGCATCACACAAGCAAGCTTTCCACAAAAACTTTGTTGTCCGTGCCCTATTTAATTTCCCTTAATTGCACTTCGGAGCAGCGTGTCAGTTGAGCTGCGAAATATCAATAGTAAGCAAGAACCACAACTTCACCCATCCATTCCATGTATGCTTATCCAACCATGCTCTGACCCACCGTCTTACTGACACAATTATCCTTCATCAGAGTTCTTACCTCCTCAACCCCACGCCAATTAGCGGTTTCCGCATAAATGTTGGACAGCAACACATAATTGCCCGAGTTCCATGGTTCAAGAATGATAAGCTCCTTTAATGCATGCTCAGCAAGCTCCATCTCATTGTTGGCGCGGCAAGCACTAAGCAAAGCACCCCATAGAGCAGCATTTGGGTCCATTGGCATAGTATTAATCAAATCATAGGCCTCCATGACACAAGCACTACGACCCAGAAGATCAACCATGCATCCATAATGCTCTAGTTTAGGTTCCAAACTGAAATCCTCAACCATTGAAGCAAAAAAATCACGACCTTTCTGCAGCAAACCTGCATGAACACAACATGCTAAAACAGCAACAAAACTCGCATCATTTGGGGCGATGCCATCACTATTTGTCATCTCCTCGAACAATCCAACCCCGAGTTCACCCTTTCCATTGAGAGCAAAACCCGAAATCATTGAATTCCAAGAAACAACATTTTTCTTAGGCATGTCCTTGAAAATTCCAAGAGCTCTATCTAACTCACCACACTTACAATAAAAATCAACTAGAGCATTGCCCACCGATACACTATTTCGAAAAAGACTAGTCGACTCCACATAAGAGTGAATGCCCTTTCCAATATCAACTTCACCTAGACGACCACAAACCGGCAAAACAGACACAACTGTGGCCTCATCAGGCTTCACCCCATCATCCCACATTTCATTAAAAAGTCCCATAGCATCTTTATCGTTCCCGCTTTGAGCTAGGCACGAAATCATCGTATTCCAAGAAACAACACTTCTCACGTCCATTTCCCTGAACAAACTCAATCCCCTGTCTACATCCCCATTCCTACAAAACCCGCGAATCATTAAGTTCCAAACGACAACATCTCTCTCAGGCATTTCATCAAACACCTTCACTGCATACGACATCCTCCCACAGTTAACAAACAACTCCACAATCCCAATCCTAACCGCAGCAAATCTCTCGAACCCGAGAGCGATAACCTCCTTATACACACCGAGACCTGACGTAATGTCCTTAGATTCAGCACAGGCCTTGAGCAGGGGAGCAAAAGTGAACTCATCAGGCCAAACGCCGCGGCGTTTCATGGCGGAGAATGTTGTGATGGAGTTGGTGTAGGGTCCGGAAACGGAGTAGGCCTTGATCATGGAGTTGAAGAGAAAGATGTTGGGGTTGGGAAATTGGTTGAAGACGCGAGTGGCGTAGGGAGTTTGGTTGAGGGAGGTGCAGACGGAGATGAAGTGGGAGACGAGCTGGTTGGAGTTGTGGAGGCGGTGACGGAGGAAGTGTGCGTGGATTTCACGGAGGTGGGTTCGTGTTTCCCGGCCGTGTAGGAGCCGCAGGAGGCGGCGCTCCACCTCTCTGTTCCCGCCCCTGTTCATGTTATGTGAGTTGAGTACAATTTTTTTTCTTTTTTTTTTATTTCATTCGAACTTATTTGTAGTATAAAAAATAATTAAACAAATTTAAACAGAATCGAATGAACTTGAATTGAATCGAACGAACATAGGGTCTGAGTGTCTGACAGTTCTAGTGACCGATTAGTTGTGGCATGGAGAAATGAGAGTATGCACCCGGGTACCCGTCTCGATAATAGTCATCCATTTCGGGGATCGAACTCGTTACTTTAAGTACGGACCTCTCAACTTGTCACTCCGCTACATACGCTAATACATGTTCTTGTAAATCAGTGCACTTCCAGTTGTATTAGTTTACTTATTTTCCTTTAAAAACTGAGATTCAGTGAGTCACATTGCAAGGAAAGGCGAAGACTTTGACATTGAATCACCATTCCAATGCAAGTTCAAGTCTTTCTTTAGCCTGATTTACTTTTCCAAGAAATTGGATCTGTGCATTTCCAGATTCTCAATCTCAATACTTACTCAAAGTCTCTGTTATGCTTTCCAGTTTTACAGTTCAGAAAGATATGGATCAAGCAGTTGTAGGTGCCACGGTTCAGGTTGTGCTCCAGAATCTGCTTTCTGTGCCCATAGACGAGATTAAGCTCGTTTTAGGCATGGAGAAAGATCTGAGTAAGTTGCATAAGTCCTTACTCATGATCCAGGATTTCCTCGGTGATGCGGAGGTGAAGCAAGCCAACAACAGAGCGGTCAAGCGTTGGCTTGAGCAGCTTGAAGATGTGGCGTTCGAAGCTGATGCTGTGTTGGATGAGTGCCAGAGTGAACTTCTCCGGCAGAAGGTCAAGAAACAGAACCGGCCTCCGAACAAGGTAATGAGCTTCTTATCATCTGGTGTAAGTTACAGCTTGGGTTTTCGTAGAAAAATGGCTCATAAGATAGAGGAAGTTAACAACAACTTGGACACCATTAATAAGGAGGCTACAAGCTTCGGCCTTCAAATGATAGCCATGGTTAACACTAGTACTCAACATGCTGGTTGCGTTGGATTCGTGAAACCTCCAACTGTCTCTTTATCAGTTGAGTCACATATTGTGGGTAGGGAGAAGGATGAATCAGAAATAGTCGAAATGCTCCTTTCTGCTCCACAAGGGGAAACCTGTTCTGTTATTCCTATTCTGGGCATGGGAGGGATTGGAAAAACCACAATTGCTCGAAGTGTTTTTCATCATGTAAGAGTAGGAGCTCATTTTGAGAAAAGGATATGGGTGTGTGTTTCTGTTAAGTTTGACGCAGCCTTGTTATTCAAGATGATTCTTGAATCATTATCTCGAGAAAATGTTCAATCGATTATGACCACAGAGGTTGTGTTGGAAAAGATTCGGGAACATCTGACAGGTAAGAGGTACTTGCTTGTTCTTGATGACGTATGGAATGAGAATTACAAAGAGTGGGATGATTTTGTCTGTGCTCTAACAGGAATCAGTTCTATGAAGGGAAATTGTGTTATCGTAACCACCAGAAGAGGAAATGTTGGTTCGCTTGTAGGGACGCTACCCACGCACCAAGTACATAGCTTATCTAATGATGATTGTTGGTCCATCATAAGATCAAAAGCGTTTTTAAGAGGTGATCATGTTCCCTTGGAATTCGAAGAAATTGGTAAATGCATTGCACAAAGATGTGGGGGTCTGCCACTTGCTGCCAATGTTGTCGGGGGATTGTTGCGTGGAAAGTCATACGACGAGTGGAATTCCATTCTAAGCGACAAATTATTGGATGTCACGCATGATTATGACACTGTCATCAAGATACTGAAATTAAGCTATGATCACTTGCCATCACCGCAACACAAAAAGTGCTTTGCATATTGTTCTATTCTCCCACAAGATTACAAAATCCAGAGGGTACGACTGATTGAGCTTTGGATGGCGGAAGGTTTTGTCCAAGCAGATCGAGGAAAAGATATGGAGACAGTGGGTGAAGAAATCTTCAACTTTCTCCTGCAGAACTCTTTATTGCATGATGCACACAGAGATGATTATGGGAGTATTACATATTGCAGGATGCACGACCTTGTGCATGATGTTGCATGTTCAGTTTCAGGATCTAGCACTGTTAGAGTGGAGAATGGCAGATCAGGTAGTTTGTTGCATCAAGCTCGATATCTTGCGATAAACTCATTTAAGGAGGAGTCATATGCCATGCTAAAGCAACAAGCAAAATGTCTGCGCAGCCTATGCTTCGAAGGAAAAATTGTAGATGGCATGTTTGTGAGCATGAAGCGATTGCATGTTTTGAAGCTCATTGGCGAAAGTATTCATGAACTGCCAAATGTGTTTGGAGAGCTGATACAGTTGAGGTTTCTTGCTATCTCAGATACATGTGTGAAATATTTACCGGATTCAATTGGTGAACTGTGCAATTTGCAGACTCTATTGATTTCTTACGATGGGCGCCAGTATTTGAAGAATCTTCCTAACACAATGGTCGATTTGATCAGCTTAAGACATCTTTACGTTTCTGACGATGTAGAGTTACCTCCTTGGATGGGAAAATTAGCTTCTCTTCAAACACTTCCACACTACAAAGTGGGTCATGGGCAGGGCTGCGGAATCCGAGAGTTGGGTTACTTGAAGAATCTCAAAGGTTTGCTGAAGATTCGGAATCTTGAAATGGTTAAAGATGAAGAAGAGGCCAAGCAAGCTGATCTATTAGGAAAATCAAACATCTTTGGGTTAGTTTTCGAGTGGGGTTTGCTGGAAAGAGGAGATGAAATCAATGACAAAAATGTATTGGAGGGCCTCCAACCTCACCCTTCTTTGAAGTCTTTGGATATTATTGGATACAGTGGCATAAACTTCCCTCCATGGACAATGAAAATGGCTGCACACAATGACATGGGAGTTTGTGGGGAAGTACTGAAACATTTGATTCAAATTAAACTTGAATCCTGCAGACAATTTGAAGAACTTCCAATGTTTGGCCACCTCCCACACCTTAGGCTTTTGGTGTTGAGGGATTTGCCAAATGTTCGGTGTATAGGCCATTCCTTCTACGGACTGGAAAACTGCAGCACACTTCCGGAACCAAGGACTGCTGCAGCATTTCCAGCACTTGAAAGGCTAGAAGTCTCAGGAATGCCAGAGTTGACCGAGTGGGTAGACATTGAGGGTGGAATTACAGTGTTTCCAGGCCTCAAATGCTTGGAAATTAAGCAATGCCCCAAGTTGATGAACAGTCTTCCGAGTCGTTTTCCATGCCTTGAGCGCTTGACAATTGAATCCTGCCCCAAGTTGAGGAGTAATCCAAGTCATTTTCCATGCCTTGAGGAGTTGGAAGTCAAGGAGGTTGAAGCAGATTTTTCTTTGGCTCATGTATGCAGCAGCACGAGTTCTCTCAAGTCAGTTAAAATCGAATCAGCATCGGTTTATCTTCCCCACGAGCTCCTTGACATGAATCACAGTCTTAAAAAACTGCACATAGAGGACTGCAGGAACTTGGTACAGTTGCCAAATGATTTAAATGCAGCTCTTGAGGAATTATGTATCACAGGTTGCCCAGAACTGAAGTCAATTCAGTATGCAAGAGGAGAATCACTACGAGAACTAACTATCTCAAACTGTTCAGGATTGACTGATTTGTCGAGTGAATTGCTAGAGTCCTGCTCTTCTTCAATCCAGAAGTTGACATTGGGATCTTTGGACAGCTTGGAGAATCTAGGCGATGCGATTCCTTACCTGTCAAGAATGACAAGTCTTCAACATTTGCATCTTGTGGGCATTCCAAAATTATTGATTTTTCCAATAACGGAAGTTGGCTGTGTTAGGAGCTTGAATAGCTTGGCAATCGGTGGATTCTCCGACTCAATAAGTTGTCTGTCCTTCAACCAACATCTCGACATGCTCTTGAAGGAAAACCACTCTCTTGAATATTTATTTTTACAAGGAAATGAACATTTGGACACTCTGTCTGATGAGATTCAACACCTTAGTTCTCTAAGATTATTATCCTTTTGTAGTTTTGGATTTGAGACTTTCCCGGAATGGATTGGAAATTTCCGCTGTTTAGAGAGGCTATGGGTCATCAATTGCAAAAGACTCAGAAATCTCCCATCTGAGGAAGCCATGCTACGCCTTACCAAATTAGAGAGACTAAATATTCGGGGATGTCCATTGATTGCACCGGATGAGTGATGATTCCTGGTGGAGTAGCCCAACATCGAATCTAATGTCCAACCCTGCCCTGTACTCAGTAACAACTGTGAGTTTCATTATGTGATTTCATTTATCTGCAGTACTCTTGTCATTACTAACTATTTGGATACGTATAGACCTGAAGTTAATAACTATAGTATGTTCACTAAGCTGCCAGTTGCAAGGCCAACATTGCTGAGATCTACTGATATTGTTCGTTCTATTTACTGGATCTATTGAGGTTTTTTACTACTGTCTCTTTGTGTTTATTTTGCTTCCTGTTCTGGTTTGCTTTAAATTTGATTGTTCAAACTTTCTCTGAGCAGGTATTTGTTGTTTGTATTGTGTGGCCACTGAGCGATGATAATCAAATGTATAATACACTGTACTATAATACGTTCATCATAAGTTACACTATTCTTCTATTAAGCATGAAAGGTTTTCTTTTCCATCCACACCTATTTGACGTTTATGTTTATTTTTATCACCTGGATCACTGTTATACATAAACTTCTGACATCTGAGTTCTGACAAGTGTGTGATGATTTCGAGAACAAATTGTAAGCCATCATGAACTGTTGTTGTTCATTGGTGCTGCAAGCATGGAAGTTGGAACATCTTTAGGCTTTCTTTCACTCTTGTGTCAATTAAAGAAGGTTACATGCATGGAAAGAAGAAAGATAAGGACACTAAAATTGCTAGAGTATAATTAAAGAACAGAGAATTTCCAGTATTATGATATATCAATACAAAATGAAGTCAGTAAAAAAGAAAACGAAATGAATTGAAGTGTAGAAGCCTGCGAACATAAATGGCAGGCCTCGTTAGTTCTTGACAAGTTTGGCTGCTCACCACTTCAGCTAGTGTGACTGTGCTATTGATACCTGGTCTCTTGATAACAGTAATTAAATAACTAAGACATCCTGCTAGTCGCTAGTCTATCTGTCGACATGGTTATGAGTTGTGTTGTATATATTTTCGATGTTCCAGCATCCATATGATCAACTCATGACTGTTCAAGCAGATAGTTATTTCATCATATTCAAGTGAATTCAAACTTGAAATCCAAATTAAACTCTGTATCATTCTCATTAGTTCATATTCTTTAATTAAAGTGTTGTTGTCTTCACATCCAGATTTATTGACATACCAAGCCATATTTTGTACTCATGTTTAATTGTTCTGTTGATCCAGAATTGGAGAAGGGTCAGGAACCAGGTTTCTAATTTCTGTGCAACTTACACTAGCCATCCTCTTATAACTAATACCTGTACTGTGTGACTGTGTCTTATGATTCAAGTCCAGAAGGGAAGAGGAGACAGAAAATTGGACACTATTCGTAAAATAAATGAATTGATGCGGTCATGTAAAACATGCAACCGTTGTCTAATCGAGGAAAATACCTTTACAGGCTAGGTGCAGTACTGCATTCATATCCTATCCCCCACATTCAATTATTACTGATAATATTTCCAGATTTCATCTTCAGGTTTATATCTTTCAGAAAAGTCTTGGAATCTAATTTTTCTTAGCCTTATGTAAAGTGATACGACATAATTGTACAACTTGAAAGTGATACTATTGTACTACATTACTACCAAACAACAAGATATTATGGATAAACACTGTTGTAGTACTTCTACAGTTATACTGTACATGCGACTTATTCATGGCTTCATAATTGAAAATTTGGCAGTTCTTGGTTGCCAAACAGGAATTCAGTAAGATATTTTGAAGAAAGTCGACAAGATTATGAAGCACGCTAGCAGCTCATGTTAGCTATTGTAAAGTACTGTAATTTGTATTATATAGTTCATATACACCTCTCAATGAAACTGCAACCCTTTCAATTTCACTTATAATGGATAGTTTGATCTGGTTCTGGCAACTAATTGTGTTACTATGTACTCTGTACATTCTTACATTTGCCTTTCTCTCAAAGAAAAACAAGAAAAGACCAGTACTCAACCTTCCACCAGGTCCAAAACCATGGCCTATAGTAGGCAATTTGAACCTTATTGGTCCAAATCCACATAAATCCCTTCAAGCTCTATCCCAGAAATATGGTGAAATCATGCAACTCAAGTTTGGCAAATTTCCTGTTGT
>JAQRGC011756466.1:0-10216 GCA_028659135.1 Plantago lanceolata
GCATGACACACCAAGGTAGTTTTAACTTTGTGAAGCAACAACTCACGTAAGTCTTTATCATATTCTGCAATTTAATTATTTTTACTATTTATTTAATGTCTACGTACTTAATATGAAAAAATATATATTAAACCATGTAATACTAAACTGCTGAGCACATGTCCAAGAAAACTGCTGAGCACATGACGTGGCTACAAAGATCACTAACCAAGAAAACTGCTGAGCTCATCGATACTAACCATGTAATGTCTACAAAGATTGTACATGTCCAAGAAAACTGCTGAGCACATGACGTGGCATACAAAATGCCAAGGCTGGTCCGATCAAATGGTCCACCCTGCAGATAGTGAGACATGGAAGCGCTTTGACCTTGACCATCCAGAATTCGCAGGTGAGATTCGTAACGTCCGTGTTGGTCTTTGCACGGATGGGTTTTGTCCAACAGAGAAGTTTGGATCAAGCTACTCATGTTGGCCAGTTTTTATTACTCCTTACAACTTGCCTCCAGATTTATGCATGAGAGAAGAGTTCATTTTTATGAGTCTGATGATATCTGGCCCTTCAAGTCCGGGTAATAAAATAGATGTTATGCTCCGACCACTAATTGATGAACTCAAGACATTGTGGAGTGACGGTGCAGTTACGTGGGATTGTATCAAACAGGAAAATTTCCAAATGAGAGTAGCAGTCATGTGGACGATCAGTGACTTTCCAGCTTATGGAATGCTATCGGGTTGGAGTACACATGGGAGGTTGTCATGCCCTTATTGCCAAGGAGATACTGATGCATTCCGTCTATACCATGGAGGTAAACCCTGTTGGTTTGATTGTCATAGAGTTTTTCTCCCCCCCTCACATCCCTTAAGATATAATGATGTCGATTTCAAGACGGGTAATGTTGTCCACAAGGTCCTTCCGGAGAGAAAGACCATGGTTGAAAGTATGAATCAATTATATAACTTGCCTGATATTGATATAATGCGAGATGAAGAATTTCCAGGGAAAGGGGTGACTCATAACTGGACAAGGAAGCCAGCACTACATGAGCTTCCGTATTGGTGTACACTTCGTGTTCCTCACAATTTGGATGTGATGCATTGTGAGAAGAACTTTACAGACAACATATTGAATACTGTCATGGATAACGGAAAGAAGTCGAAGGACAACAAGAAGGCACGACAAGACTTGGCGCTTCACACAGGAAGAGAAAGTCTGTACCTGCGGGAGGGAAGTACAAGAAAGATAAAGGCCGCGTACACGGTGACTTCTGAACAACGAAGAGCAATCTGCGAGTGGCTACAGGAGCTTCGATTCCCAGATGGACACGTTTCGAACTTGCAGAGTAATGTAAAAGTTGATGGCAGTTATAGGATTAAAGGATTAAAAACCCATGATTGCCATGTTTTCATGCAGCGTTTGATTCCTATAGCATTCAAAAAATTCTTACCAGACATCGTTTGGGAGGCACTAGTGGAGGTGAGCAATGCATTCCGATCGATTTGCGCGAGTGTGATAAGCGCCTCTCAAATGAATGAATTGGGGAGAAGTGTTGTCAATCTTATGTGTAAGCTAGAGATGATTTTTCCACCATCCTTTTTTGATTGTATGGAGCACCTACTCATTCACCTACCGTACGAGTGCCAAGTATGTGGGCCTGTATTCTACCGTTGGATGTATCCATTCGAAAGGTATTTATTCTGCACTAATTCTAATTTGGTGGTCATTAATTATATTTTATTTTCTCAATGGTATTATGACTTTGTGTATTTATTTATACGTAGGAAGTTGGGCATACTAAAGAATATGGCTAGACAGAAGAACAGGTTGGAAGGTTCTATTTGTGAAGCGTATTTGATGCGCGAAATTGTGATTTTTTGTGATTTTTTCTTTGGGAATGAAAGTACAGATGCAACAACTAGATTGAGACGGAACGAAACACTTTGGCAAGAACAATTTCCTGGACAACTATCGATATTCATACCAAAAGGAGTACCACTACAAAGGTTCATGAAAGAAAAAAATTTGGATCAAACGGAATATGACCAAGCTCTCTTATGTATTGTCATGAACTGTCCTGAGTTGCTCAACTTAACAAGGTACAACTTTGTGAATCATATGTATTTATTTATTATCTTTTATTGTGCTTATTATTGAAATTCAATAATACTCCAATATGTGAGTCATGTAGACAGTACGAGAGATGTATCCCTAGCCACTACAGCGTTGAACAGCGAGAAATTGCTCGGTTAGAGGGAATGTTGCCATGGTTGAGAGGATTGGGTCAAAGCGGACAACTTGGGCACGAGAATGTAGAATTCATTTTTAATGGAGGCTCATATACGGTGTTGGAGTGCCAAGGGTACACTGTCAACGGATACAAATTTGAAACAGAGAAATACGGTAAGCACAAGAGTGCAACAATGAACTACGGTGTTTGTGTGAAGATGGACGGTGAAAACGAAACTACCATTAATTTCTACGGTGTGATAAAAGAAATTATTCGGTTCAGCTTTAACTGTCCTGGGCAAGATGTGCAACATATATACCTTTTTAAGTGTGACTGGTTTGACAATCAATATGTTGTTGTTGATAATTTTGGGTTGATTAGTCTTCGCCCTAGTAATAAATTAAAGACGAAAGAGCCATTTATATTGGCTGATCATGCAACACAGGTGTACTACTCAACATATCCATATACGAAGATTGGTCGGCATCGAACTGGTATGATTTAAAAATTTCCCTTTTATAGTACGTACTCACGGCAAACAAACGTATCATGTATTCTAATAATGTTTTAAATTTTCCCACTGCAGTATGGTCTGTACAGCCAATAAGGGCAAGGCACGTGATTGATTTGTCTTCCGTTGAATCACGCCAACATCAACCAAATGCGGAACAACAATTCTATCAAGATGAACCACCTCCTGTGTCAACATTATTCCAGGAGTTTACAACTTATAATCTACAACTAGAGCTAGCAGACAACGTAGTGGGAGAAGTTGATGCTGAATGATAAGTTTTGTCTAAAGTTTAAGTATTTGTATCTCCATCGTGTGCCAATGATTTTCATTCAACTTTGTAGTGTGACCCTTGTGTTTTAGTCATTTTATGTGGTTAAAATAAATTTGCATTATTTTTACGTAACATTGTTTCACTTGATTTTCACCACACTCAATTTAGTACGAATATGGTAAACACATAAAAAACAGCTTCTACTTGATCCGGAGCATCCGTAAACTCTCAAAACAATCTTCGAAATTAACAATTCAATGCTCATTTGTTAACTGATGCTCTTCGTCAATGGAATATAAAGTCCGAGTAATACCAGAATGCAGTCCGAGTAATTTAGAACTCTATACATCTTAATGTATAACATCTATAGAACTAATGGTTGCAGTGTAAATTAGTTTGTTGAACTCACAGTTTATAAATTATTTTATATATATAAGCGGAAACAGATGCAATTATGATGACTACTATTAATACCATCAAATTACAACAATACATTAACACAATTAGCCTAAATCAAAGCTTAATTAAATCAAATAACACAATTACACAAGTCAACAAGTCATTACCATTAAGCTCTCCCTCCAAATATGTCCAGCCCTCCAATTAACCCCAATTCTCTTCCAAAGCCGCCAGTGTCTTCCAAGATCTCAAAAACTTCGATTTCTTCTTCGATCTCTAACATACACGCATCTCCCATGAATCCATCCCCAATCTCGTCGGATCCACCATCAGCAAATCTATAACCCCATGAATTGATTGGGCTCTGTTCTGTTTCTGCTCCCATCGGCCAGCGCCGCCTTTAGCCTCCGTCCGCCACCTGTTTCGACTGCAGTGCCCAGGTCCATTCATTGATGTTACTGTTTGCCGCTGCTACAGTCCCTGACTCCTCCTGTGTCGCTTTGCTGCTGCTGTCCGGTGTTCGATTCCTACGCTGCCTCCGTCCCGTCACTTTGCTGCTGCTGTCCGGTGTTCGATTCCGTCGAGTTGTTCAATTTCTCTAGCCAGTCCATGCCGGAACCTTGAGCATTTATCATAACTGAGGTAATATTATACTTGTCCTTTAGACCCGTATTTATATATACATTTATACATTGACAATCAGAATCCAATTTCATATGCTTAAGCTTGAGTCTTTGACCTTTGTTATGGATTTGCCAAATAGTGGCAGCATTTTAGTTATGGAGATGTAGTGCTGATATGAATCTTTTGTGATGTTAAGTGTTACACATCATGTATAACATGTGTTGGTTGATACAAAAAACCTCAACTATATATGTTTTCATGTGTGGTTTTTAAGAAGCTATTTGAAGATGGAATTGCATAATGACATTGTTGATTTATACCTGATTCATTGGCCAGTCAGTTTGTTCTGTCATCTTGTTATTAGCTCTATGTGGCGAATTTGGCAATTTGTCATAGGTGGGAACTGCTTAAACAACCAGCTGTCAGACTGTATCTATTTAGCTATTTGCTTATGCCGTCCAATTGATTAATGTTTCAGTAACTCATGTACGCATAATTAAATGAAATCCTTGTGCTTTCAAATAACGTGTTTTGGTGTGAATTTTTCAGGGTTTAAAACTTGTATTGGATTGATAATGAATTCAAAGATTGAGGAGTCTAACCTGGATACAACCCTTGATGAATCATATGTCTTCTTGATGCGGGATTCCAATGGAGAGGAGTTTGTGCCGGAGACGGTCATGGAAGAATCAGATGATGATGTGATGAAACTGGCTGAGGAACATTTGGAAGCTGTGCAGGACCCTGAAGATGTTGGAGGTCATGGAAACTTTCTCAACTTTCTTAACGAGCCTCCTGTCAAGTACTTCAACGGCGAAGATTCCAACTGGAGTCCTAATTTTATCGATCCGTGGCATAAAAAGCTCATGGCACAAGGAGTGCATATACATGGTTATGGTATTAATGACTTTGCACATAAAACCGACTCGGACTCAGAAGTGAGGGATGATCATGGTGATGATCCAATGATGCCTGAACAATTGCCGGTAATTCTTGTTAATCTTTTAATGTTTTTAATAAGTTACACAGATAGTTGTATTCCTTATATTTGGGTCTAAGTTTTATGTATTCCATTTTTTCGGTAAGTTGAACCCGTTTAAGCTACCTCTGCCTATGGAATTGGTTGATGGTGATGATGAGGCATCCGTGGAGCCATTTAACGGATATTGGGAAGATTCGCAGGAGCTTGAACCAATTGAGGTACTGTCTATTTCTCTCTTTTTTTTTTAATCTTTTTTATTTTATTTTATGTTTGTACCTTTTCAATGTGGTTTCTAATCTCCATGTATTTGTGTATGTACGTTGGCACCGACTGATGCACCCTCCATTTATTACAACTATCTTTAGATTCAAATTGATAGTGATCAAGTGGGTGAAGATGACGGAGCTCATGATGACTTTGCACGTCGAATCTCGGAGTCAGAAGTGGTGGATGATAATAATGGTGATCCAGTGATTCAGCCAGCGTCTCACTTTCTCACCAAAGTAGATCTATCCCGTATGGCTGAAAGGTACAGAATCAATCCCTTCCTATATATTGTTATGAACTTGTAGTGCGTGAACACATTGTTCCAGGTGTTTGGAACAAAATAATGTTTTCAAGGCCTTCTCTTCTCTTTTCTCTTCTGTTTTCTATTCTGATATGAAGTGAGCTCTTGTTAGAAATGGAAACGTATGCTTACTATATTTTCTCTTCTGTTTTCTCACATAAATTAGTTCCCTCTCTTCTACAGGGATCAGGAAGAGAAAGCTGTGCTTGACCTGCAGCATTTTCATAATCAAATTCAGGATGTCCAAAAACAAACAAGATCAATACAGATCATGCTAACGCAGTACCAGAATATGTTGGGAGAACAGGTAAAATTATATGTCAAATAAACAACCACTTATATGTCTTCTTGTTTTTCGTTTCCGAACTTATCGGTCATCCTCATACTGTCAAGTTTCTTTACGAAATTGTGAACTTGTACAACGTTTTTTAATATGTTGTTTTCATGTCTATGCAGAAACGTGTGCTGCAGGATTTTTTCTCAAGCCAACAAGAAAAGGTAAGTCATGGTAATGTTTATTTCTTTTAGCGTTTAGTTATGGCTAAGATATGATGGTGCCTGCTTAGTCATTTGTCTTTAGTTCTTCTATATCTTGTTCCCTACTTTGGTTTCTAATGTTCTGTATTATTTTCTTTCTACAAGTTGGAACCTACTAAGGTAGCAGTGGTGGCTGAAAATGGAGAAGAGTTGGCCGTACCTGAAGCAACGTCTTTTTGGTATGATCCGGAGAACAAGCCTGTCCTAGAATATCTGTATCTCATTATGCCCAAGGCTAGAGACGTGGATTTGTCCTAGAGATTATATGAACGTTAGTGCTATGCCTGGTATGTTTTTCTGCTTGTTGGTTACTCCATGGTGTTTAACTTTCAGATGTGTTAAACTTAGGTTTTCAACTGAAAATTAAGCATAAATAGCCATTACACCCGAAGGTAGTGTTACATAATGCCTACACTTGATGTTTGCTACTGAACCATGACCATTCACCTAAGATCAGGTTCTAGACTACGAACACACAACTGGGGCTTGTAAAAGTGGAATTTTGCACTGATTTTATGTATGTTTTGGCGTGTTTGTTCAGGATGATATGGTAGCACAAGCAGGTCCAAGAGGAGATGCAGGAATGGACTAAAGGGTTTGAACAAGTTATGTGTCTTTTGTCTACATGGAGTCTAATACTCTTGCAGATTTGCTGGATAAGAAAGGCCGTGGTATTGATTGTTTTCCAGAAAATCATGTATCTGCCCTCCATGTAGTTGCCCTCCATGTAGTTAGTTATGTGATGTATATTTTTTTGATCTGTGTCCCTGTTGGCTTCAGCCTTTTGTTGTAAATGACATGGCTCGTGTTGCTTCTCATAATGTTTCGCTGTATAACTCTGTAATAATGTTGTAGTGTAATGAAGAATGCTTTTGACCAACATGCCCACAAGTTGTGTCATGACTACAGGAGTAATGCTTTGGAATTTGTCCTGCCTTTTGACTTCGAAGAACCTGGCTAGATTGATTTTTTCTTAAGTTGTTTCGTTCGGTTTTTTTTTCTACTGCTGCTACTTAGTTTGGTCAGACATCTTCTTTAGGTGTTTTTTTTCAGTTTTTCTTTTGCTGCTACTTAGTTTCAGTAGTCTGTGTGTTCTCTGTGCGTCTGTGCAAAAGCTGGTTACTCACTAGTATTCGTACCAGGTTGTAGTTTTTGTTGAGCTTTTAATGCTCCTGCTGGTGATATATTTAAAATCACTCTTTACGATCGGATCTACAACTTATGAAAGAAATGTAAGTACACTGGCAATATGTCACACTGTTACACCAGATGCAATAAAACTTTTAGCACTTAATGTTTGTTGTAAAGCCAATCCGATTCAGCATTCTGTTTCTCAGTAAACGTCAGCATATATATAATGCAGCTGGAGATATATACAAAGCGAACAAGAAAACAACACAATAAAAGTAGGACAAAGAAAACATTCCAGATAATAGCATTGAGCCACCAAAAAGCTGAACAAAAAAAAAAATGCTCCATACACCAGAAATATAGAAGAAGGAACTTACTGCAGGAGCATATGTGAAAAGGATTGCGGTCTTCTCCTTCACATATATAACCAGCTGCATAATTCCATTGAAGGCTATATACGTGCCAATGTCAAGGATCACACAAGAAATTCAAAGGAATGACTAATTTCAATCATCAGTACACATCCCTCAACAATACTATTCTTAAAACCAGAACAAACAGCTTATTTTCGCAAGACGAGCATAACTAATCAATAAATCAAGCGAAGCTCTAATCGAATAGATCGATCACATCACTGCCAATTTATTTCATCTTGAAATGCCACTGCCTGTCCAGCACCCATTGCTGAGAACCAGAACAGAACAGCGTAGACTCAAAAGGAGCCAATCTGTTCAGCCTTGGCTTGCAATTGCTGCAACTTGGATGCCATAATTTTGTCTCAGACACAAATCTTTTGTGGTGCCGGGTTTATAGAGCTCGAGAGGTTTTTCAGATGTGCTTCGCTCATCAGTTATACAAATAACCAGCAACAAATGACATAAACATACTCTGAACAAAGATAAAAAAAAAAAAAAGAAAAATCATAAGCTACAGAGGTTCTGTTTACTGAAAGGGCAGTGAAGAATACCATACATACCCCAACAACTTTCTGGGTTTCAGAACATCCAAGTGAAACATTCGTCAAGTAGTAATCAACCATCAATTTAACATCTGCTAAAATTTTGACAGCATTTCAATTGTTTTATATACATCCCCAACACTGCAATGCAAAATGCAACGCCAGACAAAACTACCAATATTGATCAAGATACCTCAAAAACCAAAAGTATCGATTTGGGGCTAACCGAGTATCCACAAAAAAGACCTATATAGTAAATATAGACACTTTAATTTTTTTTCTTTTTCTTATCAGACAGGGGAGTCAAGAATCAACCTCTTCTGAATAGTCAGCTTCATAATCTTCAACATCATCATCTTCAGGATCATCTTCTCCACCATCCTCACGGTCGTCTTCACTAACTTCACGCTCTTCCTCACCAAAAGATTCAACGGACTTGAAGATTTCACCAAGTTCGGGTGGGGCATTGTCGGTCTTGGACCATTTTTTCATGAAAAGAAGTAGTTGATTGCTTGCCTTTTGAGATTTCTTCAAATCCCTGACTTCTTTTTTAAGCTTCTTCACTTCACTTGGGTCAACTTGAGAAGTGATACGAGGCCGTGGAGGTGGAGCTCGTCCAACTCGATCGGTGAAGCCAGCTGTATGAGCAATTATCCCACCTGAAACGCCTCTTATCCTACCATGTTTAACGCCACCAGCAAGCTTACCCCACAATGCAGGGTTGAATTCAGCCACACTTTCGCTAGAGGTCTCCGACTGTTGGGTGATCTGATTGTATCCTTCCTGTTTCATTTATATGTTACACAAACTTCCCAAATAGTTATACGAATATAACCGAAAAGATACCATGTAATTCACAAACTTCAAATAAGAATAGGTAAAAAGTCAGAGTGTTCATTTCTTATGACATCATTTTTCTGTAGCAAATAAATTACATGAATTATACTACACAAAACAAAAACTTCACAAACTAGCCAGTGTTCATTTCAAATTAAAATATGCACACATGACACATGAAATCATTTAAAAAGGTCACATTTTAGTAAGTGGAGACTTACAAAGAGTTGGCGTGATGGTTCATTTGCCCATCGTTCTTCCACATGTGGGATGACAATTGGAGCACCATCTTCCCCTATAAAATCAACAGCTTCGGCACGGGACCTGGCTTCTTCACTGTCTCGGATCTCACGTATATTAGCAATGTGTGTGACCTTGTAAACATGAGGTAATAACTTGAGGCTGTTTCGGTTCATTTCAACTGGTCGCTCTTTCAATTTCTTTGCACGCTTTCCTGATGTGCTACCTTCCGCTTCCTACATTTAATTGAGAAGTATAAAGTTAATCATCCAAAATAATATAATTATACGCAAACAGTCTAAAAAAACTGATCAATACATAAACCATACGTCAAAAGTAAGAATCTTAAAAAAAAAACAACCTGGGTGCAACGATCTGAAATGCTAACATTACCACCAAACCATGTAGGGGGTGCGGCAGAGACCACATTATTGTTTTCATCAAACTTAACACCTCTATTTTTCGCCATCTTGCGGGCATATTCAATGTCTTCATCACTATCCCACCTCTTCTTGCAAATATAAAAATATGGTGGTTCCATCCACTTTGCTCGCTTTTGCACAGAGACTTCTTCATTCAAACCTTTTTTGTATATTTCCTTTGCATTATACATCATAGTCTTATATCTCTTGCGGCAAAGTGCATCCCAAACTTCCATTATATGGGCCTCGTGTTCTTGCAGCCACCTAAACCTCACCTGAAAAGAATAACACAAAAAATAAATAAAAATGAAAGACCTGTAAATATACACACACACACACATGTAGAATGATATCTTAAAATATACATACCCTAAATTCTCTCCACATAAGTCTCTTGGTAGCGATACACACATCATCCCACTCTTTGTCACCTCTAAAATGAACCCGGAGAGCTGCAGAAAGTACAGTTTCAGCATCAGCCAAGTTAAATGCCAACTTGCCCTCGC
>JAQRGC011756801.1:0-13118 GCA_028659135.1 Plantago lanceolata
ACCCCATCGGAGCTTGGCTGCTCCGATATGGAGCAACCATTGCTGCTCCGACGAGCAACCCAAGGCTGCTCCAATCGGAGCAGCCACACTGCTCCAGATCGGATCAGTGGCTGCTCCGATCTGGAGCAGCCCATGCCTGCTCCGATGAGCAGCCCAAGGCTGCTCCAGAACGGAGCAGCCACTGCTCCGATCTGGAGCAGCCACTCCCATCGAATCTCGATCGAAGATATGTTCAAAAAAAAAAAAATTAGAGAAGAAGAAATAAGAAGAATTAGAGAAGAAGAAGAATTAAGAAGAATTAGAGAATAAGAAGAAGAAAGGAAGAAAAGGAAATAGAAAAATTAATTATTAGACCTTAAAGCCATGTTTGGCAAAGCCTAAAAAAAAAACTGAATTAAGTTGGTCAACGAAATCTGATAATTTGGGAGTTTTTGTAATTGATTTGTCCAGAGAGGTGTATTCGTGATTAGGCGCAGCAGCATGGGGTGTGTGACTGTGTGCTATTGAAAGTTTGAAATCACATGGGTCAAAGTCTCATGGACCAGGTCAATTTGGAGAATATCTCGAAAACTTACTTACTCCTATATCTAACATTATAATTAAAAGATAAACTCTAGTCTTTTTACATTCATAATTATCCATAACAGTTTCTATTATTTTTGGTAAATAATAAAAATATGTATATATAAAATCTAGTCGTATCGTTATTCAACAAGCCAAATCTTGGATAGGCCAAGTGCAGATTGTGATTTCTTATTAGTAGTAGTAATTAATATAAATACCACATAAAATAGAAATTAAATATATAGCCAGATTCAGTTTTATACACCATTAAGAAAAGTACTTTAATTACTTTAATTTTTTATCTTACCACTGAAATAAAGACAGTTATTAACAAACAATCATGTGCTTATATTTGTTGACATTTAAGTTTTGGCGACCTTTTATTTTGTTCTAGCAGGTGTAGGGGTGGGAATACGTTTCCGTCTTAAATTACTTATCACTTGAGTTCTTGTGATCATATGGTGTAGGAGACTAGAAATACGATCTTCCACAACTAGAAATAATTCGTAACACAGGGAGTAGGGGTGTTGTTATGAAGACTTAGTGTTTTTTCTCGTAATGGCTTGCTCTAAGGATTTGGTGTTTGTGAGTGAGACGCCCTAAAGTACTTTTTTGTTTTCCAATAGATTTTTGGTACGGGGAATGTATCATGTGGTGTTGCTATTGGTGTTTTGCCTCTTGCATTTACATATCCTAGTCTGGCTAGTAGTTAGTGATGGTGTAAAATCATGTCCAATCCATTAAGTGCGTTACACTGGCACGTCCTAAGGCGAACTAAGGTATAAGCACTTAAGTATTGCATTCCTAAGAACCAAACCAGTGCGTCCGGCCTCACACATGAGACCTAGGATACGAATGACAGCTAACAGTGCTAAGGTACTTTGGGACTATAAGGAGAATCCACCATGTACAGGCATAGGACATATGTCCGGCCGAAGTAAACATGGTCCGATGCATCTCCTTGACGTCCGCCCTCTATAACAATGTCGGGTTACTGAACTACGTACCAAGCCTCACGTCCATATGAGGTCAAAGGACCGGAATGTGCACTTAGGAGACGGATTCTATCGTCACTGCCCCAGATATAGTGAGGAACGATCTGTATGCCGGACATGGCTATGCCCTTCCGAACCCGTAACGGACAGATCATTCTAGTAACTACATGGAGCTATGGAAAAGCCCCAATTTCCCTCATTAGGTCTGATTGGACTTAAGCCCAAGCCCATTAACCTATGGGCTTGTACCTTCGTACATAGGTGGCTCACGAGAGGCGCACACTTGGCACGATCCCATAGCTCCATGAAGGTACATTGGTCACACTATAAAAGGCCATCAAATCCAAGCATTTAAGGTAAGCATTAAGTGTTACCCAATCTAGTACTACACAGTTTACTTCTTATACCCTTTAGGACCTTCAATCCTAAAGGACCTTGAGTGCTACATCCGGTCTGATCAAGGCAGACCGGACTACACCTAACCCCCCCATTGTTTCAAAGTTTCAGATTCCTACGTGACGTAGCTAAGTCAGCTGCCTGTCGGACGTGACTTGCTGGCGAAAGAGAGACGTGAGGAGGATTATATCGGATTACACTAGAAAACTACTTTTACCCTCAACATTTTGGCGCCGTCTGTGGGAATCTTTGCAAAAAGCCAACCACTTCCCTACTTTACTACCCGTCCGATGGCCCCTAAAAGGCCACCAGCCGAGGCGAGCTCCGCTCGGACACCTCCTGTCACCCGGGCCCGAGGGAGACCACCTAACCGGGAAGGCAGAGGTAGAGGCAGGGGGAACTATAGAAATTTAAATGCTGAGCGGTCAGCATCACATGACGGACAATCCGCTACTGACTCGTCCGTGGATACAAATATGCGACTCAATGGGGCTATGGTTGGAGCACAAGCAACCAGACATATGGATATAGACCTGACGCAGCAGCAGCATAGGGGTACCAATCCGACGGGCAACTAGCAGATGGTCCTACACACCGGACAAGCCACCCAACCCTTGCCTGTCCAGTAGTTCGTCTACCCAAACGGACAAGTGATGAACCCCATGGCCACTTTGGGCGTTCCGGATCAGTACTTCACAGCATGCTACAACTTTTTCCACCAGAATGGGGCATTGAGAACGCCAGTGGGCAACAAAATACAGCCCACTCACATTCCGCAAGCAACTCAAGGCCAGCAGTTCCAGGGTCCGGCTCCGCAGGCTCAGGCCGAACCAGTCAACAACGTCCAGGTTACAAGTGTTCATACCTCCCAGAACAAGAATCCACAACAGGCTCCGGCCACACAAGTTGTTAACAGCCGCAGGACAGAGAGAGAACCCAGTCCGACTCGTTCCGCCACACGTTCTAGAAGGACGATCCAGGACAGAATTAGAAATCCGACAGTCCAACCGGACCTGAGAAATATCATAAACAGAATACTGAGCAACCAAGGCAACCCGGCCGGAAACGCACGAGATCCGATACATGTTCGCTCTAGGGAACGGAGCTCAGAACCAGCCTCCTCCCTAGGGGAACCAAGGAAGTGCTATTCCGAATGGATTTGAAGCTAGACAGTTGGCTCTAGAAGCAAAAATTGCTGAGATGAAAGAAACCTTGGAGGCGCGATCAGCACCAACCGAACGTCACAACAACCCATTGTCCGAAGAAATCAGAAATGAGAAGATTGTGCATGGGCTCACCATCCCAGTCTTGGAGCAATATAACCCGAAAAATGACCCTCGTTCCCATCTCACACTCTATGAGACCTGGATGGAAGGTCACGGACATAATGAGAATATGCTTGCAAAAATTTTCCCATCTACACTCAAGCCGGAAGCTCTAACTTGGTGGTCCTCCCTGGAGGAAGGGTCCATCAAGTCATACTCCCAACTGGTAGAAGTATTTCTCAAAAGGTTCGAGCGATCGGTCAAAAGAAAGCGTCCGTCAGTTACTTGGGTTCCGTTGTTCAACAAAAGAACGAGGATGTCCGGGACTTCCTTATTCGATTCTCCGCACCAGTGGATGAGGTTGAGAAACACTCAGTAGCCGTCCGGGTGTCCCAGCTATATGCTAACACCACGAACTGGCGCCTCAGAAACTTACTGTCCGAAGAAAAGATCATGACAGAACACAGGGTAGAAGAAATTTGTGAGAAAATTGTCTATGCAGAGGATTTCCAGAAAAACCTTCCTATCCGGAATCATGATGATAAAGGCAAGGGAAAAGGTAAGGCTCCGATGGATCAAGCGGAACCCATGGACACAGATCCGACTGACAAGCCGGAACCCGAAGAAGGTCATAGAAGGTGTTTCGAAAAGAAGAAGAAAAACAAGTTCCAAAGCCAGGGCAGGCCAGACAGGGAGGACGGACGTCCTCTTACGGATCGATACAATGAGTACACCCCGCTCACTCATCCGAAATCAGAGATCCTTGCCTACCTTTCAAGCAAGGGGTACGACATCCGTTGGCCACGATCGATGCCCAATACCAAGAAGACCCGAACATCCAATGAGTACTGCGAGTTCCACAAAGGAAGAGGCCATACTACGGAGAAATGCTCTTTCTTTAAAAATGAAGTCAAACATTACGCCCGAAACAAGCTCTTGGATGGCTTTGCGGTCAATGTTTGCGATGCCTCCCGACATGAAAGAACCGAACAAGCAAGGAACAATAGAAACAATGATCATGCTCAGATACCTCCACCTCTGCCACATCAGGGCGGATATCAGGATAATATGGCTCAAGGAGGAGTGATTCACTACATAGCAGGAGGTCCGGCTGGAGGTGATAGCCGGAACGCTCGAGAACGGACTGCCAGGGACCTACAAGTGTTCAACGTTGCATGGCCCGGAAATTCCACCAGGGACCAACGTTATAACCTTTGATGAGAGTGAAGTCCCTCAGAAAACAGCAGGAGGAGGCGATACCATGCCACCGGACGTTCCACTAGTCATCTTACTCACTGTGAGCGGTTTCACTGTCAACCGTGTCTTGATCGACGGAGGGAGCTCCGCAAACATCATCTCATCGGACACATTGGGCCGGATGAGAATACCCCACTCAGCCATTCAGAGTGTTGTTAGAAACCTCACTGGGTTCGGAGGAAATGAGATAAAACCATTAGGATGTATTGTCCTGCCGGTTTCAATGGGCAAAGCTCCGGTCAGAGCCACACACAACATCAGTTTCTTGGTTGTGGACACCCCGTTCGACTACAATATACTGTTTGGAAGGCCAGGTATGCGGAAATTCAGAGCCATTCCATCCACCTTCCACAACAGGATAAAGTTTCCTACCATACATGGAGTCGGACAAGAGGTGGGGAATATTGTCGAAGCATGGAAATGTTACACTATGTCCACAAGAAGAATGTCCACCCCAGGATTGCCCCTCGAAAGTTCTAGAGGCGGACCCCCAGTGTTTCCCCACGGTGGAATATTCATGATTCAGAACTCTGCTCAAAAGCCTCCACCGTCCGAGGTGCCAAAATCACTTGGAACAAGCAGAATAATGGAACTGGAAGATTTCAAAGTGATTCCGCCTATGACTACAGCCCCATATCAAAAGAAGAAGTTTGGCTTGGAAAGCAAACTTGAACCGAAAGAAGCGATCAAGGAAATTCAGATTGACCCGACAGATCCAGAAAAGAGGGTCCGAATTGGTACAGAGATGAAGTCCGAAGTGGAGATCAATTTGCTTGCCTTGAGGCAAATGCGGATGTCTTCGCCTGGAAGACGGATGACCTCACAGGAATTGATCCGCGAGTTGCAGTCCACCGGCTCAATATGGATCCAAAGATCACGCACATTCACAAGAAGAAGAAGGACTTCGGAGCTGTTGAGGATGCCATCATCAAGGCGGAAGTCGACAGACTCCTTAAGGCCGGACACATCCGAGAAGTCCGGTACTCAAACTGGATCTGCAACGTGGTCTTGGTCCAGAAACCGGGTGGCAAATGGAGAATGTGCAATGATTTTACAAGATTGAACAAGTACTGCCCGAAGGATCCATACCCATTGCCAAGGATCGATCAGCTAGTAGACTCCACAGCCGGATGTGCTTTACTCAGCTTCATGGACGCCTACCAAGGCTTTTATCAGATCCGGATGGCCAAAGAAGACATTGAGCGGACGGCATTCTTTGCAGCCGGAGCAGTCTATTGCTTCGTGGTCATGCCTTTCGGACTAAAGAATCCCGGAGCTACCTATCAAAGGTTAGTAAACAAGATGTTCGCTGAAGAAATCGGAAAGACAATGGAGGTTTACGTAGATGACATGCTGGTCAAGAGCAAAACAGAAGAAGAGCATATCGCGCACCTCAACAAGTGTTTTTCCATTCTCCGAAAATATGGGATGAAGCTCAATCCGGCCAAATGCACATTCGGTGTAAAAGGAGGAAAGTTTCTTGGTTACATGGTGACCGAAAGAGGAATCGAAGCCAATCCATAAAAAATCAAAGACATTCAAAAGCTACTCCATCTGACCTGCCTGGCGGAAGTGCAACAACTCGTCGAAAAGATCAACTCGGCGTATCTGATGAAGAGTCTTTGGAAGATGGAAGAACTTGACGAGCCTGTTGCTAAAAGGTCAAAATTCATCAAGGCACCAAAGCACAAAACACTGAAGGATCATGGAGATTTATGGACACTCACAGTGGACGGATCGTCAACCGGAAGGTTTGGCGGAATCGGAGTCTTTCTCAAGAGCCCATCCGGAGCAGAATTGGAGTACGCCATTACCCTGGATTTCAAGGTCACAAACAATGAGGAGGAAGTTGAAGCTCTACTTGTCGGACTCAGAATGGCTAAATCACTTGAAGTCAAGAAATTGCAAGCATTCACCGACTCCAAACTTGTGGAATCTCACCTGTTCGGAGTATTCCAAGCCAAGAATGAATCCATGACCAAGTATTTGGCCTTGTTGAAAAGAGAAATAAAAAATTTTGAGAAGTTTAATCTCACCAAGTTTCCTAGGGATAACAATGATCGGGCGTACGCCTTGGCCTGTTATGCATCCGCCTCGGGAGCTATTGATACTAGGAATGTTATCCTCATGAGTCTGGGAGTCCCCTCCATCACTACTGACACTCCTGAGATCCTGTCCATCACCTTCGAACCAGGATGGAGGAATGTTATAGCAAAATACCTTAGTGAAGGGATCCTTCCGGACGACAAAGATGAGGCCCGGCGTGTGCAGCTGAGGTCGCTCAGATATTTCCTTCGAGGAAACGATCTTTACAGAAGGTCCTACAGAGGTACTGAACAGCGTTGTTTAGATCCGCAAGAAGCCCGCACAGTCTTAGAAGAATTGCACGACGGAGAGTGTGGAAACCATTTCGGGGCACGAGCGCTCGCCATGAAAGTTATGAGATTGGGTTACTATTGGCCGACTGTGGACAAGGACTGTGCATGGTATGTCCGACGTTGCTTAGACTGTCAAAAGTATGCTAATGCTACCCACCAACCTACAGTTCCGATGCGTCCTTCGAACATCACATCTCCATTCGATAAGTGGGGAATTGACATCGTCGGACCCTTGCCTAAAGGAAAAAATCAAAAGAAGTTCCTCATCGTAGTTGTGGAATATTTCACCAAATGGGTTGAGGCGGAAGCAGTATCCAAAATCGATGAGGCCACAGTCCGGAGGTTCATATGGAAGAACATTGTCTGTAGGTTCGGTGTACCAAGAGTCCTAGTGTCCGACAATGGCTCACAATTTTCAGGAAAAAAGATGAAGGCTTGGTGCAAAAGCCTCAAGATTGAGCAGAGATTCACATATGTCCGATACCCTCAGGCAAACGGACAAACTGAAGTCACCAACCGGACCATCATCAAACAGATAGAGACCAGGCACTCAGAAGCCTCAGGCGGATGGGTTGATGACCTAGATGGAGTCCTATGGGCCTATCGGACTACATCTCGAACAGCCAGTCAAGTGACTCCGTTTAGTCTTGTGTATGGATCGGAGGTTGTGATCCTAGCTGAAACTGCCAATGAGACGCTTCGGATCCAAGGATATCAACCTGCGGACAACCATGAAGCCAGAATATATGATTTGGATTCACTTGAGAACAATAGAAGTACTGCCTTAGCCAACATCCATAGGTATCATGCCATTTCCGCCAGAGCATACAACAAGAATGTCCGCACCAAGGAGATACAAGTTGGAGACTTAGTCTGGCGTAGAGCGGACATCTTGGGCCACCCTGGCAAGCTCGAAAGAAAATGGGAAGGTCCGTACAAGGTGGTTGGAGTCCATATCAACGGCAGTTATGATCTGGAAGAAAAAGATGGTACCTCTGTCCGGCGTACTTGGAACGGACAGAACCTCGAGAGGTACCATGTCTGAAGAAGTTTGAACAATGCACCATGTCTCGCATTTTAGAAGAAAGTTTTGCAAAAACTAAGGTCTGGACAGATACCTTTGCAGTCCCATTGCTTGGCCACTGACTTGTCTGTCCGTAGAGAATTGTTTTTTGTCACCTTTCCTTTTGTCTTGAACCCGGACACTTATCTATCTGATAGTCCGCCGACTGTTGGCCAATTCAGATGATAGGTCCGTTGAAATTGGCAACTTTGCTGCGTAGTTGTAATAATTGATTTCCCTTTGAATCAATGCAACTATTTTCCTACTTTTTAATGTTATGTTAATCTTGTCCTCAACTCTTCCATTTCACAATCCGATTAGTGGAAAAAAAAGTTCGGGAGAAGGACGATTACATCATCACTCAAACTAGATCCGACCACCTTGGTCCGTGCAAAGTACTTACCCGTAAGGACCTCATGATCCGACTCGAACACTTGAGTAAAGCAATTCAAAAACTGAAATTAATTTGTGACACCTAGTCCGAATTAACTAAGTTAGAATTTATTATTTACACAAAGTATAGAGGTCCGATCCAAAGGATCGGTGAATGATCACTGCAAAGTATAAAGGTCCGATCCTAACACTTGTGAAATTTTCAATAATATGGAAATTAAACATGTAACGGATTGAGAAAACAAACATATCCGGCCGAAACACTTGTGAAATTTTCATAAGCAAAAACAGGCATCAAAATATCATCCGAATGACAAAAGAAGAATACTTGTCCGAGAAAATGCAAGAAAGATAAAGAGCAGTAGAAATTTGTTCACAAGTACATATATCCTCGAGGCATACCCCGGACATCATTCAACATGAGTAGTATAAGGAGGCAGAGAGTTCTCAGCGGACGTACTCCCAGAAGCTTGATCTTTCTTCCTCCGCTCCTCACGAACCTTGTCAAAAGCCAGGGCCTTCTCTCGGATTCGCTCATAAAACTCCTTCACATCATCCATCCCTACAACCGGACCAGGCAGAGAGAACCATTTCTCATGAAAATCATTGAAGGAGTCGAAAGGAGTGAAGCATATCTTTTTTAACACCTCCGGGACCCAAGGAGGGAGGAAAGGTCCATTATGAGTAGCCTTCTCCGCCAGGGTTTCATCGACGAGTTGTACAAACTCATCGGACAAGAAAGCATCATCCGACACCTCAGTAACCGGAACAGGATTCCCCTCAGCATCCTTGAATGAGCTAAGACCCAGGGCGTCCAAATCAACCCCCTCCGGAACCCAGCCCTGCAGCTTGCACTGTCCGATAGCTGCAGCAAACCCAGCTGCCCGCGCATCATCCTTCTCCTTCTTTTGTCCGACAAAGAAGGCGGTTGACTCCTTGTAAGCCATCGCAGACTCCATCCGGACATTCTGCAGCTTGTTCAGGAGAAACTCCCTCAAGGATACAACGGCCTCCAGCACTGACTCGGTAAGCCCCTTATAGTAAGACCTCTCGGTCCTGATCCGGTGCATGTCCACCTTAGTCTTCTCCGACTCAGTCTCCATTGTTTTCACCTTGGCTTCCGCCTCCTTCCACAAGTCGTCGTAACCTTTCGAGGTAGTCTTCAGCTCGGCCAGTTCTTTTTGAACCTTTATGTATGCGGCTCGGAGCTTGACCAGTTCCTCCGACTCGTCCGCCTCCTCCTCGTCGAGCTCTTCCATCGCCCGGCTCACAATGAACAACTGTTGAAAGAAAAAAAAAGAGAAGTAAGATCGGAAGAGAAGTGTCCGAAAGGACCACTTGGGAAAAAAATTTATAGTACCTGTTCGGACAAGTGCATGAGCCTCTTGGTCCGCTCAGCCCTCTTCGCTCCCTTCATCTTCTCTACTTCAGCGTCCCGAGCCTGCATCTTCTTTTGATGGTCTATCCTAGTCGGGGACTCAACGTCCGTAGTAGCCTTCCTCTTCCTACTACTTCCGACCTGCTTTAAGGGCGTAGGGTCCGCCCGGATGGTCTCATCAACCTCATCATCCTCGTCCGTCATATTGAGCAAGGAGTCATCATCCTGAATTTGGTCCGCATCATCCTTCACAGACTTATATGGGACTTCCGGGTCCTCTTAGACCGGTGCTTTGACGCCTTTCCGGACTTCTTACCTTTTGTGTCCGCCATGCCCTTAGTGGGGACCGGAAGCTCCAGCAACGGCTCTCCATCCTTCTCCCTCTGAGCCTGTATATCCTTAAACTTGGCTATATTCTTCGGGTCGTCCATTGGAATGTTCGTCTGAACATTGATCTCTTTCTCCCAGACCCGGTGGCAATCTGAGCTGCCAGCTTGTCCGTGACAGACCTCTTTCCGGACAACCAGGAAGACATGCCATACTCGAACCAGTAATCTGCAAATAAGAGAAAAACAAATACAAGTGTTAGAAATGGACAATGTATAAAAGCATAAGGCGGAAAATATCATAAAGTAAGAACCGGCAAGAGATGATATTATGGTATGGTCCGCCCTAATGACCTACCGAAGTCCTTTTTATCCCCGTAGTAACACTTCGGAGCAAGACCCGCTAAGTAAGGAAGCGGTTGACATATCATCATAGTGAAAAAGAACTTCTGAGGTTTTGGATCTTTATCTACGTGCATATCGGACATCGAGATAGGGATGTCGTCCTTGTCGGGTGTATATTTGGGGATCTTCCTCCGGATAAAGCGCTTCAGGACGTCAAAGGTCCGCCTGTCCTCTTCCTTCTCTCCTTTTCGAAGGGCATACCGGGCGTAAAAGAACCGGTTCCACCACCGGATGCCCAACATAGATGGACAGTCCGCCAAGTATGCATACTTTGGTCGAGCGTTAAATGTGTAGAATTGTTTGTTTTGCGGACTGGTGCTCACCAAGTGCAACAATTTGAAGTTCTTCAAATTGCAATTCATGCCCTCCCTCTTGCACAGCACCCCGAAACACATCAAATACCCAAGTGAACTCGGTATCACCTGCATCGGACTCAGGCCTAAACCATTGAGAATGTCCGATAGAGCTGGGGCAATCGGTAGTCTCCATCCTTGATGCAAGTCCTCCTCTCGGACTACTATATACCCAGCCGGGGCATTGTACATGGACTGCTTCTCCGTAGGAAGGAGTATCTAAATATCCGTTGGAATCTCCCACCTCCGACAGATCTCTTTCAAATCATCTTCATCCAACTCACATATCGGAGTTGGAATGAAGTCATCCTGATTCGTCTCTCCGTTCGGGTCAGGACAGTGAACGGTGGACGCGACCCTCGGTCTTTTCCTCTCACTAGCCGACTGTTTACCCGTTCCGCGTGGGGCTTTTCTCTTGATACCTCGGGCACTGCTCTCCGGTACATTAGCCGGCCTATTGCTGGTCCATGCAGCTTCTTCCGGAAGCTCCTCTTCCTCAGTAAGAATCCGCCTTCTGGTTGGTCTACTCTCTACTCTCTCCTCCACCCCGGCCTCAAGGATTGAAATGTCCGGAATGGGTACACTACTGTCATCTACACCTTCGTTCAATGTCACGGGAGTCCGCTCTACTGTGGGATGTCCGAACTCAGTTGTGATATTCTAAGTGGTCTTTTCCGTACCACGCCTTACTGAAGGGTGTCGGACTCTCTCTTTCACTTGTACCGAGCCATCAGATTCTTCCTCTTCCTGAGCCTCCTCCTCTCCTTCGGATTCCGACTCCCCAGTCTCAGATCCGGAATCACAACTGTCATCTTGAGAACCATCGGAACTGCGTCCGATCCGGTCTCCGATTCGGAGTCATCTACCACCACGACAGTCTTCCTCTTCTCGAGAGGAGCCTGATTGATCGTCTCGTCAACATTACTCTCGGACATCCTACAAAAGGGAAGGTACGAGTTAGATAGAGTTGGATGCCCGAGGTCCATTTATGTGTTTTATTAAAACAAGAAATCCTAGATCTACAATTCAGAAGGAGGCGAGACCTTAGAAGGGAGAAACACAAGCATGGGCGACTATTCATGCAGGTCCGATTCATACACTTATGAAAATTCTTTATAAGAAAAGTCGAGAAGGTCCGAAGTACTTACTTGGAAGAAAAGAAGAGTGGTGATTGAAGGTCCGGCGCGCTTGAAATCCTCGAACGAAAGTTACTTGCTTCTTCGGACGCTCAAACTCTCAAAAATTCTCTCTCTAGATTGTGTTTGCGAAAAGTGAATAATGAAGAAGGAAGAGCCCTATGAAAAGTGAATACGAAACGTCACCACTTCATCTAATAACTACCGGACGACACGTGTCACCCATCAACGGTCATTATACACTGTTCGCCGGAAAGTACTATCTTACCCCTAGGCGAACCGGATTTCTAAGGAAAAAACCGAAACCCTTCGCATATATTGATACACGTGTCCACCGGACACGCATGCAGACACTATTCATATTTCAAATCAAAACATTTGTCTCCAACCGAGCAAACTCCTAGTAAGTTGGGCCGGACACGTCCCTCACGGACATATAAAACCAAAACACGAAACACTTGCCCTAACGCAAGCGGACCCACTATATGCTGGACCCTTGTCAACCGTGTCAAACTTACCTTTCCTTACCCCTTCATATGAATTGAATTAACCACCCACCTTCATATGAATTGAATTAACCACCCATATCAATTCATAAAAAATATGGGGGAGACAGAGATATTACGACAGTAAAATCACCAAGGACCCGGATGCACCCGGAAAACTTTTTTCTTCACTATCTGACGACGGACGTCTTTCAGTGAACAAAAAATCGTCCGACTATAACAAATAGTCCCGCAACTATCTTCTACTAAGATACTTGGAAACTAGGGGGACATATGATGGTGTAAAATCATGTCCAATCCATTAAGTGCGTTACATTGGCACGTCCTAAGGCGAACTAAGGTATAAGCACTAAAGTATTAAATTCCTAAGCACCAAACCAGTGCGTCCGGCCTCACACATGAGACCTAGGATACGAATGACAGCTAACAGTGCTAAGGTACTTTGGGACTATAAGTAGAATCCACCATGTACAGGCATAGGACATATGTCCGGCCGAAGTATACATGGTCCGATGCATCTCCTTGACGTCCGCCCTCTATAACAATGCAGGGTTACTGAACTACTGTGGGTCCCTTAGACAATAAGGTTAAAGACTAGAGGGGGGGGGGGTGAATAGTCTTTAAAACTTTTTGAAGTCTAATCCAGATTTCTCAGCAAACACTAAGTGTTGTTGATACTTAATCAGTCAGAGTAGCGGAAGAC
>JAQRGC011756996.1:0-13633 GCA_028659135.1 Plantago lanceolata
CTCAGAACCTGAGCTTGGTGAAGAACCACCTGTTCTTCCCGAGCTTGAACCTCTCCTCGAACCTCTCCTTGGTCGCCTTGGCAGCGGTGACCTTCTTGTCCTTTGACTGCAAGCAATCTGGAGTGACCACATCCTTCAGATCCACATCCAGAGTGTAGCGAGTGGGCATGATGTGGTTGTAATTCACCATCTTGATGAAGCACTTCACGCGAGACTTCTTCGCCTGCTTCTTCGCTGAGTCCTTGCGGATCACCTTGCGAGGGTACTTTGACAGACCGGCGACCAGGCAGTGGCCGTAGGGGCGGTCACGGGTGCCTTCGTCGAATGCGCGGACGATGACGGCCTTCTTGCCGGCGTAGCGGCCGTGGAGGACGATTACCGCCTTGTTTGTCTTCAGAAACTTCACCATTTTCTCTCCTTTGATGGAATCGTCGCCGCCTACCTGTTCTTTGTCTGCAAAATTGTTTCGGAACCCTAAAAGCCTAGTGTTTTATAAGATGATGTTTGGGCTTGGGCCTAGGGTTTGAAGGTTATGATTGGGCCTCTGCCTTTGTTAGTTTGCAATCGGGGTTAAGACTATCTGTTGGATATTGGCCCAGGATATAGGATTTTGCTAATTGGTTCACACCTTTGAATAAAATGACAACATGTTACGATTAACGCTCTCTTTAGTTCACCTAATTTCAATGTTTTCACTTTAATTCAATTCAATTCATTTCAAAGTTGGTCAATTCAAATTTAAACTTCAATTCAGTTTAGGTTTCTTTACTTCAGTTCACTCCCAATCGAATTGAACATAGCATGAAGCTAAGCTATGTTCAATAGGCCTAAAAAAATGAATAGAGGAGAGTTAAACTAAATTAAGTTGTAATAGTATAAATATAACTAAATATGGACTTAATTGAACATATTGTAACTGAAGTGATCAAATTTAAAGTGAAAATAATAGATTTTAAAAAGAATATAACATAACCTAAATAATGATTAAGATAATTAGTTATTTAAATCAACTAGTGACAACTGATACATGTTTTTTTTAAACGGCCAATATTACACTACTCCTACACTATTATACACCTAAACCACCTTATTTCTCTATATCTAAACCAACCTTATAACTCCGCCGCCGGTGGGGATCGAACCCTGCACCTCGGGTCCACTACTCCAACCTCTCACCACTGCACCACCTTATGACTCCCTGGCAACTGCTACATGTAAGATCACCTCGCTAAAACATTTAAAAATAAGGTTAATTTTAAAACTATCAAACATAATGGGACAAGACTGCCCNCCAATCTCGCTATTATAAAACAACCAATTGCACATGTTGAATCATCAGGAAACGACTGAGAGTTATTTTCATGACTTATAAAGTCAGTTTGAAATGTTTCAGAAAGTTAGTTTAGGACTTGGTGACAGACACACCAATGCCTCGCTATTATAAAGTCAATTAAGTTTAGTTTCAAGGCGAACTGAACTTAACTGAACTAAACTATATGTACTTGAATTGAACTAAATTTAATTTAATTGAATTGGAAGTATAAAATTGAACTAAGCAAATCTGAACTTAACTTAACTTAATTGAATGGACTTGAACTAAATTGAACCAGAGACAATAGACGTCAAGGTGAACTTAACATAATCTTATAGTGGGCATGGGCCGACCGAAATATATATGTAACAGAGCAGAAACGTGGCGTACACCAGAACATAATTGGCGCCATAAGCTTATGGTGTACTCCCCTCCCAAAATGGGGTACGCCAAAATCTTTCATGAAACGTCAAAACTCACTAGAACACCTCAAAATATGATTTTGCTCCAAATACTCAATTTTTCGCTCGAACCTCAATCAATCTTCACTTTGAGTATTTTTCTTGGTGACAAATGCCTACGAACACATGTACAAGTTGTGGATCGCTTTGAGATAACCACAATACAATAGAACTACATCGTACTAACTTTAAAATGCTGCACACCATACTGTTTTGTACCTCAACACATGTAGATGCAAATAAACATAAACATGGCACTATTCTAACAATATATCCAATTGAAACGACACCTAAATACATACAAAATACGACTAGAAAAATTAGATAACAATGCCTAAAAACAGTGTCACGAGTGTCTGTTTTTGGCAAAATGAATTTATAAGATGATTAGTAGTTGTTAAAGTGACTGGTAATTGACAAGGTGACTCGTAACTCAACAATGATCTTATTTTCAATAAACTATATGTGTGTGTTTGACGTCACCTTATCAATCAAGTTATGAGGTGGTTTCACCTTATTTAGTTGCTTGACCTAATAAATTTGTTTTGTGATGGCCAATTAGGTGGTTGATTTGAGAATCTTGGAGATTTGATGCTCACGGTTATTGACAAGTGCGCGCCCACAAAGAAACCACGTAGGCAAAATAGGTAGAAAGTTTCAAGAATAGTGGGCCTAGCCCATATGTAACCACCGACACTTGGGGTAGTCAGGACCTTACACGTTTGTTTTAATCCTAAGATTTTCAGGACATGTGACTTTGGTATATCTCTCGCCACCTAACTTCCGAGTCGTGCTCTGGCCATGTATTAAGTGCATGAGCCTATTGTATTTTGTGAGCTTCGTTCCTTCGTGGACCGACCCTTGTCTTCTTAATTATAAGGTTGTCATTCTATGTGTCCTTTATGTCTATGTTCCTCCATTGAGGGGTCACCCGAATTCTCATAGATTGTAGGGCAATTAGCCTTAAGACGTTTTTTGGCGAACGGAACCCCAACATAAATTTGATGTTATAAAGTGATTAAAAAGTATAAAGTGGTAAATAAGTAGTGTAAAAGTAAGAGTAGAAATAATATAAATTTGATGGTTAAAAAAAAATCCACCTCAAACATACACTTTTCTACAATATAAAACGTAAAATAATAATAATGTATTGAGACAAACGCATTAATAATTTTACCTTTTCTCCCTAATCCTACAATTAAAAAGATGAACGTATTATTGGATTGAATTAGGATGATTTTAGCTCTCTCCTAATCCTACAATATAAAAAGATGAACGTTTCAGATTGAATTAGGATTTGATCCAGCGAATAGAAATCATCCAGTGACGTCAAATAAATATTTATATATTTTACAATAAATAATATCCGCCATGGAAATTCACTGAGCCGTGCTTCTTCTTCATCACCTGCCTACCTGGTAATACTAGTTCAACACAGAAACACAAATTCTCTCACACACAAACACACACTCCATTTGACTCCTTTCTCCCCACCTTCCTGATTCTTCTCCCCCAAATCAGGATTGATTCAATCCCCTTCCTCCTTCCTCCTGTAATAATCACAAAACCTAACCCTCACCGGCGATTTTTCAATTTCAATTTCAATTCCAATTCCCCCCGGAATCAATGGCCGCACCGGAGCTTGCTCAGAATGACCCCGAAGGAATCGAAGGTGTTCGCATGACCTGGCTCAATTGGCCACGATCCAAAGTCGAGGCATCTAAATGCGTCATCCCAATCGCCGCCTCGATTCAGCCGATCCGCCCTAACGTCGATCTCCAGATCCTGCCTTACGACCCTCTCCGATGCAAGACATGCACGGCCATACTAAATTGCTTCTGCCGCGTCGATTTCACCGCCCTGATTTGGATCTGCCCCTTTTGCTTCCAGCGGAACCACTTCCCTCAGCACTACAATTCGATTTCGCAGACCAATATGCCTGCCGAGCTGTATCCTAATTACCCCTCGGTGGAGTATGTTTTGACGAATTACCAGCAGAGTTATCAGAACCCTGCTCTTGCGCCACCTGCGCCTACTCCACCGATTTATTTGTTTGTTTTGGATACGTGTATGCTTGAGGAGGAGCTCAATTTTGCTAAATCGGCATTGAATCGCGCTATGGGGATGATCCCCGAGAATGCTATGGTTGGCTTTATTTCATATGGGACACAGGTGCAGGTGCACGAATTGGGCTTCTCCGAGATGTCTAAGGTTTATGTCTTTAGGGGATCAAAAGAGCTGACTAAGGATCAGGTGCTGGAGCAGCTTGGCCTTGGTGTCTCGGGTGCTAGACGGGTTGGTCCTGGGATGCAGAAGGGTGGGGGACCTAGTCCTATGTCTGGGGCTCTTCCTGGTTCTGGAATCAACCGGTTTTTGTTGCCTGCCTCTGAATGCGATTATACGCTGAATTCGGTAATTTGTTTTTTGACTGTCTTTTGCAAGTAGTGATCATATTCGATGTTGCTAGTAAAGCAATCAAACGTAGTTGTCAAGTAAGCCTGTTCTGATATTCGAGTACTCTATTAATAATGTATGTTGTTTATGATGTCTTGTAGTTGTTGGAGGAACTGTCTACAGATCAGTGGCCTGTGGCACCTGGTAACAGGGCAATGAGGTGTACCGGGGTCGCACTAAGTGTTGCTGCTGGTTTACTTGGTGCATCCGCTGCTGGAACAGGCGCACGAATCATTACATTAGTGGGGGGTCCATGCACAGAAGGCCCTGGAGCGGTAAAGACACGTTCTTTATGCTGTTCTAGTCCATGTTTTGTTATGTTCGAATGAAATTTGCTTTTAAGTTCTTTCATATGCCTTTTCCAATGAAAAACTGGGTAATAAATTAGAGCCTGCATTATGGTAGCTTATGTTGTTTTGGAGGTTCTTTGATATGATGATTATGTGAGTTACTTTCAAGACGTATACCGATTTATCTCCTGACACATCAGAGAAATGTTCCATGATATAACTTATTACTGCTAGCCTGTAGGCCTGGAGAAATAATCACGTAATTCTTCATTACAATCTAATCAAGACTCTTGTCTTCCTCTATCTATTGCATGTGTTTGGAATAACTTGTAATAGCGATCTGATATATATGAAATTAATGAATATTATATTAAAACAAAGCTGTGTTAGAACATGCATTTACTCTTCCCAGAAGAATCATATACATACTATGTCAAATAACTTGCGACTTTGTGAGCAATTTGTACTAGTCTGGGAAGATTTATTTAGCGACATCTGCAGTTCTTTATGAACGTGCTTTTTCCCATTTGATACGTTGCTCTCATTTTTCGTCGGGCTGGTAATATATATAGTGTCATCTCTTGCAGATTGTGTCAAAAGACTTGTCTGATCCAGTCCGTTCTCACAAGGATCTTGACAAGGATGCAGTTCCGTTCTTTAAGAAAGCAGTCCATTTCTATGAAGAGCTCGGGAAACAGTTAGTCAGTCAAGGCCACGTGTTAGATGTCTTTGCCTCTGCACTTGATCAGGTCTGTATGGTTTCTTCCAATTTCTGTACTCCACTTTTCATGATGATAGAGGAAATAATTATTTCTAACACATAGTTTTTAGATCATGGTTGTATGTTGCTATAGAGGTGTAGTCTTCAGTGCTATTGACTGATCTGTCTCTTTCCTGAGGCTCATTGCATATTGTAATGCACTTGTAACATGTACCTGATTTAGGATTGACCTTTCTTTTGCTTCAGCATCTGAAGTAGCAATTTGATTGGTGCTTGACTTACAGCTTTTATACTCATTCAGGTCGGAATTGCTGAGATGAAGGTTGCCATTGAAAGAACTGGTGGACTAGTTGTTTTAGCTGAAAGTTTTGGCCACTCTGTTTTTAAGGATTCATTCAAACGCATTTTTGAAGATGGGGAACAATCTCTTGGGTTGTCATTCAAGTGAGTTTCTTCTCTTCCACAGTTCCACTTAGGGCTCTTTATATCTTATGGCCATATCTGCCTTTTCGTGTAAGGCAGTTGTTTGATTTCTGACGCCTTACCATAAAAGATATGTCGAAATCAGCGTTGAAATATTTGATGTGACATTATAAACTTAGGACCTGCTCTGATTAAATTTTGTGGATCTAGACAAAAGTGTACATACCATAAATGATAATATTTGAATCTGTTTATGAATGCTCCTAGAAAACGATATTCATTTTCCCAATGTCCCCTACACCCTTTCCTTTCTAAGTTGCTGGCTGCTTCCTTTATGTGAGTGGGATGGTGTTTGTTTGGTCCGGGGAGTAGGTGGGCTCATATAAACAGTACTGTCCAATTCTTTGTCAGGGTTTCAACTTTCAACATGACATCCGAAAATTACGATGTTTTATAGTAGTCATAGTCCTGCTTTAGTGATAACTTTTTTAGAAATTAGAAGATACAACATCGCCTCATTAAATCCTCTTTATAGTAATTGAAACAGTGTGTGTGTGTGGAGAGAGAGAGGGAGGATGGTCTTATGTTGCATTGCATACATAAATATAGTATATAGTTAACATGTGTCATGCCTCTCTTTCTAGTGGTACACTTGAGATCAATTGCTCGAAGGATATAAAAGTCCAAGGAATCATTGGGCCATGCACGTCGCTGGAGAAGGTTTGTCCATCTCTATATAAGCTTGTCTATGAAGTGTATTTCTGTTCAGAATATATTATGCAGTTGGGGACACAGTTCCTTTTCTAACTTGGTGTTGAACTCTGGAATTCTCTCAGAAAGGACCTGCAGTTGCTAGCACCGTTATTGGGGAGGGGAATACTACAGCGTGGAAGATGTGTGGCCTTGACAAAGATACATGTTTGACTGTATTCTTCGATGTTTCTTCCGGTGAAAAAGTGGATCCAGCAGCAGCGAATAACCAATTATATCTACAGTTCCTTACAACGTAATTGAGCATCCATGCCCTTTTCTGTATTTTTGCAATTCTCATACTGGTAATTTTCTGAAGTTATGCCTAAAATAAACCGTACATGTATGCATGCAGTTACCAGAGTCCGGACGGTACGATGAGACTCAGAGTCACAACTGTAACTAGACGATGGGTGGATAGTTCTATGGGCAATGAGGTAGGATGATTAATTCCTTTCTGTCTACTGGCTCACATGAACAGTTTTCCCATTATAACTTCGATAGTTTCTGTGTCTCTATGTGAATAAACTATCAATTGCTTTAAGACAGTCTTGTGTGAGGGCATGTCTCTTGTTCTACATTGCAATTAAGATATTCCGTCTTACTTTTACTCATACATTAATATTGAGATTATCATGTGTTCCAATTGATGTGGTTGATTGAGTAACAAATTTTGGTGTGGGCTGGCAACATATGAGGGTCTATCATACTAGTTTGCAAACAATTTAATACTGAAAGTCACTTGGTAGAAAATTTAATAATTTGATGAATCTTCAGGCACTCTTGATTTAAGAGTTGAAACCTATTGTTTACTTTTGTGGTTTGTGGAACTATTGTTGTAATATTATCCAGTTAATTCAGCTTATGTTTTTGGAATGCAGATTCCAATAAATAATTAATGTTTATCTTTATCTTTAGTGTAAAAGAAATATCTTATTTTGAATAATCTTACATTATCCTGATTATTTTCATTCAAATTCTCACTGAAATGGTTGTGTTAAAGATTGGTGCTAATTTGCTGTGTTTTTGCAGGATTTAGTTCAAGGATTTGATCAAGAAGTTGCTGCTGTGGTTGTGGCTAGATTCGTGTCCTATAAAATGGAGATGGAGGTATTAAAATTTTCATTGAACATTATCACTGGGATATACATTCACTTTCTTCAATTCCAGATTAACATCGACACCAATTTTGATGTCAAATATTAAGTTTGTGAAAATGAATAAATACTGTGGAAGGCAAGAGTGGATAAATGTTATGGCATGACTACATTTGCATATATCCAGCCCTAGTTTTCAAAAGTCAACCATTCTAAATTTACACCACAGACTCACATTCCACTGTATGTTTACATCCATATGGTTTTAACTTAACTTGTCCTATACTTATTGTTGTGTTCCTGTGATATTCAGGAAGGGTTTGATGCCACTAGGTGGTTAGACCGAAGCTTGATACGCCTATGTTCCAAGTTTGGCGATTATCGAAAAGACGATCCCACATCGTTCACGTTGAACCCTTGTTTTTCCTTGTTCCCTCAGTTCATGTTTAATTTGCGAAGATCACAATTTCTTCAGGTAAGTTTGTTCTGATGATTATAGTAATTCCTTATTGGTATTATAATGTTTTATTGGCATCACAATGTTATATTGATCCTTATCTCCTCCTCGCAGGTTTTCAACAATAGTCCAGATGAGACTGCCTATTTCCGCATGTTGCTAAATCGGGAGACTATTAGCAATGCTGCTGTCATGATTCAACCATCATTGATATCTTATGCATTTAATACACTGCCAGTACCAGCTTTACTAGATGTACAATCTATCGGACCCGATCGTATTCTGTTGTTGGACTCATACTTTAGTGTAGTTATTTTTCATGGCATGACAATAGCTCAGTGGAGGAACATGGGCTACCAAAATCAGCCAGAGCATGTGGTATGTTTCTTTATTGTGTCTTTCTTTCCGGTGGTTAGTAGTGAACATTTATTTGTTTGTCTTATTTGTCATTGTTGGATAGGACCTAGGACTGGTTTTCTAAATTTCCAGAGCGCTTTTGATGTATCAGTTTTAAGGGCATTAGGAATATTTCATGACCAGGAAATCTGTATCGTTTATCCTTTCGCTTGTTTTTCTTCTGCTGTTAATTTTATTCTTTTTAAACTAAAAAAAACACAATGTTGCGATCTCCTTTGGTTTGTTTTTCTACTGTTAATTTTATTTTTTTAACTAAAAAATCAAAACGTTGTTCTCTTTTGGCTGTTGTATGTATGAGTGATAATTGCATTCATTCATTCCATTTTGATGTGTCTATAGGGTTTTGCCCATTTATTACAAGCCCCACAAGATGATGCACAATTGATTATACGTGAACGTTTTCCTGTACCAAGGCTTGTGGTCTGTGATCAGCATGGCTCTCAGGTAAATAATTCTTATCCCAGATATATGTTTTAAGTTTTAACATTAGTTTAATTTTCATATGTTTATGTTGATGTTGAAACTTTGCCCCCACATACTTTGAGACTCTTCATGGTCACTCCGAAATGAGTCATCCCCTATGCACGTTACGCCTTCAAATAATGATTTATCAATATATAATGCAGTGAAAAGGGACTAAACTGCTCCGACATTATCCGGTGTTTCATTTCACCTTTTCATGCTTTTAATATTCTTGTGAATGATTTTGGACAGGCAAGGTTCCTTTTGGCAAAGTTGAACCCTTCAGCAACCTATAGTAATGTGAGCGAGACTAATATGGTGTCCTCTGATGTTATCAACACTGATGATGTGAGCTTGCAAGTATTTATTGATCATCTTCAGAGGCTTGCAGTTCAAGCAGCCTAAGAGGAAAGCTCGGAGGACTTCAGGGATGTAGTTTCTCAATGTTTTGTATGTAAATCCTGGAGTCTCATCTAAGTGTTGAATCTCCGGTGCCTACCCTGTTCCTTATTTGATATTTTACGTTTTACCCTATTTTCGTCAATATGCGAAAATGGGGTCTGGACCTTTCACCTTGACAGCAATAAGGAAAAAATAGATGCATTCTTTTGGGGTGTGTGGTCTTGCGGGTTCTTTTGGGATCCCTTTCTTGAGGTTTTTGTAATTTTAGTGGTATCATACATGTTATGTTATATTATATTTGATGAGTATATTAATTATTAAAAGGTCAAGTTGTAAGTTCAGATACATTTTTGCAATTCTCAGCAGCAGCAGCAGCAGATTCTGGGGTACATCTCATTATACTGGTAGTCTTTCTTTTCAACACATTGATTGTAACTTAATGGATTCTTTTGTGTACTGGATCTAAGCTATTGTTGCTGGATTTAATTTTCACAAGCCTAAGATAAGATTGCTACTTCAGTGATTTTTCTTTTGTGTACTGGATTTAAGTCTTTGGATTTGCTATGACCATTTAAAGAGTTAAGTTTGTGAACAACACTACAAGTCTACAAGGATGATATGACAGACATTGCAAGGGCAGGAACAGCAGTAGTCGCAATTTGAATTATTATGCTTCTTCCTGCCATAAAAAGAAAAAATCACAGAGACATTAATATGCTTCTTCCTGCATGACGTGACCAATTGTTTATTCTAGACATAACCTTCCCAAGAAGTTAATCGAATATATCAGCTTTTTTCCTTCCCATTAAAAATGGTAAACCAAAATATTTATCTAATCTTGTCTCTTATTTCTAAATAAATTCTAATAACTTCTAAAACAGTAGACCTTAGAGCACTCCTTATGGTTTTGGGCTTCTATGGGGCTTTAAACATAAAAGCCTCCAAAAAAGCCCCTCTCAAATTGGTGTCTCCAATGGTTTTAGACTTTTTAAGGGTTTCTATGTCCACCTAATATGCCACATATTATTCCATTATTATTTCATTTCTTATTAAAAATGTAATTATACATTTGTTTCTTTAGCATCTTTGTACATTTAAAAAAAATTATATTAAGGATAAATTTTCATTTTCTTCTTTCTACGGAAACATGAAATGGATTGGTGGATAGGACCAGAAATGTATCATACTTTTGCATGTAAATAAAATTGAGTTGTTGAACATTATTTTTTTGCTGAAAAGGCAGAAGAATATTGTGGAAATTCTAGCAAACTTGTTATGGCCTCAATTGATAAAGATTGGAAGAAAAACAACTTACGTTTATAAATGATGAGAATTGAAATATATGAACCAGATTCTAGATGAATAAATTTAGAACTCTCTGGACTCATTTAAATAGCAAAGTGCCACTCGTTCCCAAAGTGCCACTCGTTCCCAAAGCCTATCACTTGTTTGATTGACGCCGATGATAGGATCCGTGCTAATATGAATATAAGCACCAATGATAGCATCGTCTTCGAGAGTAGTCCACCTTGTTCTTGGTGCCCTCTTTTGAGCTACATTTGGTGTGTCTTCGATTCCACATTGTGTAGAAACTTGAGGAAATGAACCACTTGCATATTGAGAATTTTGATGGTTACTAAATTGTTGATCATGTTCAAAATATGGGCCGGGAAAGTAATCGGACGAGTGCGGAATATTTGGTCGAAATGATGGATTTTGTGGAGCATTTGGTCGAAATAGATAGGGTTGAGTATTACGTTCGGGCATATTTTGGAAATTTGGGTTTGTTGGTGAATTTTGGGGGAAGGATGAACTTGAAGAATGAAACATATTGCTAAAATTTCGGTTATCTCTTTCCATTTTGAAGTAAGATTTTGTAGATATTTTTAAATGAGTGGGATTGTAATATGAATTGTGTTTCATTTTATTACTATTTATAGGAAAAAAATGAAGAAAAAAAAGAAAGAAATAGCATGCAACTTGCATACTATTACCAAGAATCAACGGCATGCAATTTAAATTGCATGCAGCTGCCGCTGACTCAGCAAATATTGCTGAGTCAGCGGCTTTATTAGGGGCTGCTAAATAGCAACCCCTTTACATGGGCTGCTATTTAGCAGCCCATAAAAAACCTCCATTGGAGGTAAATTTAGGCTCTTTTTGGACTTTAAGCCCCCAAAAAGCTCCAAAAAAGTCTCCATAAGGAGTGCTCTAACAGTCTAACACAAGTCAAAATAAGCTTAATGAAATGGGGTGAAAATTAAACTTATGCAAAACCATCCGTAGAAAATTCCATTCTAACTTATCATAAGCTTTTGCAATATCCAATTTTAATGCAAAAGAACCCATTTTTCTGTTTCTTTTTATTCATTGAATAAAGCATTTCATGAGCCGTTAAAATACTATCAGATATATGCCTTCCCGAAACAAAGGCGTTCTGGAAAGGAGAGATTAACGAGTGCATACAAGGCCTCATTCTCTCAACTAGTAACTTGGTAATAATCTTATAAATTACATTGCAAAGGCTAATTGGTTGAAATTGTGACACCATTTGGGGATTATATATACCTTAGGGAGAAGTACAATCTGTGTCTTACTAATAGAAGGAGGCATAACCCCTGAAACAAAAAAATCTCTTACCATTTTACTTACATGAGCTCCAATAACGTCCCAGTAATGTATATGCCAAGCGATTAGCTGCTGTATGTCTAACTCTTACTATTACTATTTTATATGTCTCCCATGATAGAACCTAAGATCACATGAATCATGATTAGAATGGTCTTTCATTCAAGAAATTTGCTCACTCATGGTGTTATAGAATAATGACAACCGTCTCCCTTAATAAAATTATTTTAATATTGTATAGAAGCAACTCTAAACACGTACCGAATCTGTTAACCATGATTTAAATGTAGAAGAGATAAGGATAGAAAATGAATGCGAAGAGATGTATTATTGAATGCTTGAATGCGAAGAAATGTATTAAATGTGAAGAGATAAAGATAGAAAAACAATTTTACTCTCAATACATCTCATAGGTATAATGAATGGTAAAGTCTTAGGAAAATCAACTTTTCCAACGGATTAGGAAAATCAATACTCTTTCTACCTAAGTGTTGAATATATTCCTCTACTTTATACTAATTAAAATGTTGATTTTCCTAATGTTTAGAAAAGACTGATTTTCATGAGACTTACTCTGAATGAATAGTTACTTGTACATATTACACTTTCATAAAACAACCAATTATTAAGAGAAATAATTAATTGAAGAGACACAAACAATTGGAATTTTTTAGGGGAAAAAAACTTGATAATAGCATGCATGATGAACACCTTAATTTGAGTAGCATTAGGATTGCTAAACAAACTAAAGATGCATTAAGAACCCCTCATATTCACAACAAGTGATAAAGAAAACATAAAGAATCGATACAAAAACCACTAAGGCCTACTATAAAATAGCAATAACCTGGGGTGGGTTGAGATCTAGGATCTCGGTGGTTCTCCTAATTAACATGATCACGCGCTAGTACGGACGTTGGGACCTTCGGCCCTTCCTTCCATGGCGGTGGAACTACCTACCCGGTTCCTCCCACGGTATAATGTCGACTATTTCCCAGTGCGTGCTTGCACACAAAACTCACAACTTACTAACTCAACTCAATATATGAAAATAATGAAAAAAATTTCAGATATGTATAAAGGTGCAGAAACTTAAAGAATACTCCATCCGTTTCATAATATTCTTCCTAATGGAGTACTTTATCTTAGATTAAGGAAAATTATATAATATTAGTTTGTTGGGGGTATTATATTGATAAAGTGGTAATTGGCTAATAAAGTATGAGATAGAGTGTATAAAGTAGGAAAGAGAAATAATAATAAATTGATGAGTGAGGGTAAAAACTTTCCATTTTTGGGTTAGGAAGAATGTAATGGAACGCCAAAAAAAGAAAGTTAGGAAGATTAATATGGAACAGAGGGAGTAATAGTCATGTTGTCCATTGGAAGAGAGTTGAGATGGTGAAGGAGAGGTGCAAGGGTCGATCCCCAACGGAGACATAAGGCAGTTTAGGTGTGGAGATATAAGGTGGTTTAGGATATTGTATATCAGTAGTGTAGGAGTAGTTGTAATATTTGCCGTTTCAAAAAAAAAAAAAAGAAGACTAGTGGGCTAAGTCCGCGTAGGTGAATCTTCTAGATATCCAACCAAAATCCTAGTTTAATGGTTAAGCCGTCACTTAATAACTAAATAATAAGAAGTAAATAAATAATGAGTGTTATAAAATAATAGGGAAGAGAATGTATTCTTCTGTGTGTATTCAACTGAAATACATGGAGAGTATATATACAAGTTAGAGAGTATCTCTAGAGTCTATCT
>JAQRGC011757141.1:0-12789 GCA_028659135.1 Plantago lanceolata
CTTTTTTTTTTTTTTTAACAAAAAATTTGCGGGTCAACCCGGCCCAGCGGGCTGACCCGCGAATTTTTGAATTTAAATATAGATTTGATCCAAATTTAACTTCTTTTAGTCTTTTTTAGTCTCTTCTAAGCTATGGTCTCTTAGGAGACCGACTCAAAATAACATAGCCATATAGGGGGATAGCTTGACTTAAAGTCGCGTTTTCTTTTATTTACCAAAAGTCGCGTTTGAGTTTCCATAGATGCCAATATCTTACCAACCGTTCCGATTTCGGCAATTTCAACCTGCATAGCAATTAACGGCGCTCTCTCTTTCTCTCTCCGCCATACCTCACCTCAAAATTATCTGCAATTCATTTGCTCCTTGTTCCGAAATGGCAGGTAAACCTGTTTTCCCTCGTTTTACGCTTTACTATTCTTCACTGAGCTCTTTTATGCTTTAATTTCATTTACTCAGCTACCTACCCTTGTTCGTTCAGTTGACCATGAGTCCATGATAGTTTGGATACGTGTTACATTCAGAAATTCGATTTGAGCAGTCGATTTATCAATATGTGTGAATCGAATTTAATAGTGCAGTTGGCTTTTGATTGATTGTGTTTCATCTCTAGGAAATGTTGATGACTGCTGTCTGTTGATGAGTTCTATTGATAAGTTAGTGTAATTTGTTATTATCAATGCTTCCTCAGACTTAGGGGAAGGCGAGCCGTTAGAATTAGATTATTAGATAGTAACTTTTGTCCTTGCTCGTAAGTCGTAATGCTTACAGTGAGCTTGTTCCAATTTGCTCTATCTTTTAGAGTAGTCTGTAATTGATTTACCTCCATTTTAATGTCTACTTACTGTCATCAGCAATTGAAGATTTCTTTGTTGATGCCAGGGTATGTTCATATGCATTTGGATGATCAGATTATGAGTTTTGGTAGATGCCATCGTTCCAGTGTTGATTAAGTTTCTAGATATCTGAAATAATTTTATAAGGTGTAGTGACTGGGAGAAAGTAGCATTAAGAGTTTATTCCCCTGGAGCTATAGAATGAGCAGTATTTTACTACGATTAATGGAGTAGAATCTAGTGAAGTTGGCTCTTAAGGTTTAAGTGAATCTAGTGTGTGTTTGCAGAAGATGATGAAAACTTGGAGATTCTAAATGATTTTCGAGGAGATTATCAGAATCTGGTCTTGCAAACACCTTTTCTTGCTACAAATAAGATATACTAATCACTTTTTGAAAGGTTTTGCAAACAAGCACTTGAGATTTCAGACTGTTATTTATATAAAGGCCGAGAAAGCTTCTGATTTTCACTAAAAATCTTACAAGTAAAAGGTCTAATAATGCTTCGAATTTTCAATTCTTATGCAGCAATACCAGGGAAGATTGTCCAACATGTATTGGCAGCACATAGCTGCCAGCAGGATAGGCAATTAAGCACTCAATTCAGAAAGGATATTTGTACATTTAGGCATAACCTGCTTCCCTCTATTAGAGGAAAGCTGACGTGGAATGGCACCATGCGATTCCACACATCATCAGAATGTAACCGGCGCATTGTTTACTGCAACGGTCTGTTCTAGACTCTCATTATACAGGTCGTATATTCAGTTTGAGCTGTGGCTTTCCCGATCCCAGCCTTTAGAAGGCTGTAGTTGTCTAGCTGTGTTGTTGTGCAACCCTCTTCATTTCTCAATTGTTAGCAAAGTGACAACTGTTATATATAATTTCTTAAATTTGTGGTGAAAACAAAAAGAAGCTCAATTTATGTGTTTCTCTTGCTACATGCAGCTGCTCCATCTGCAACCTATCTACCATCTCTCGATAGAAGTGCTTTTCTTAAGCTTCAAAACGGCAGGTAAAGAGCAAAAGTTTTCTTTTCTTTTGCTTATAAAATCATAAATGTTATCTTTGGTGTATAATTGCCACTCAGCATAATGATGCTATATGATAAAGGACAAATAAGCTACTAATGGATGATCATGTATATATGTAACATGCCAATTAGCTGGCCAGGTGCATGACAAGATCTTTACGCATTGTATTTTCTCCTGCAAATGTTCTTTGAGTCTTTAGAAGATTGAGATTTAGGAAAATATAAATCTGTAAAATCCATTCCCTCAGGAGACAATTCCTAATGCATTGTTCTAAGAAGGGATGATTTCATAGTGTAACTCCTTCCTATTTTTCTTAGGAATAAGTGTTGACCTTTAATCTTCAAGCTCACATCTTTCTTTCAGCACCCTGCATCCCTTTCCTTGTAATATTTTTCCCTCGTACTTGTGCTCTATGGTTATTAGTATTACCTCATAGATGTTTGTTTGCAACCCAAGTCCATGACTCCTTACTAAAAACAATTTTAATTATTTGTTCTCTTGGGTCGGAACAGTGATATACGAGGTGTTGCTGTTGATGGTGTTGAGGGCGAGCCTGTTAGTCTCACTGAAACAGTTACTGAAGCAATTGCAGCTGCTTTTGCTGCATGGTTAAAGGCTAAAAAGAAGTTTGACATGTCGAGGCGGTTAGCAGTTTCAGTTGGCCATGATTCCCGCATATCTGCACAGAAGTTACAGGTAAGAGCACTTAGTTATCTAATAATCCTGAAAATGGTTCTTATTCGTGTCAGCATAAAGTTCTATAAATTATTTGCTACTTCTTCATTATATTTCTTAATGTGTTTAATCCTTCATTGTTGGAGGTAAAGGTGAGAGAAAATTTGAGTGATAACAAGAGTGATGGTCTCGTAAATATTCAAAAATGTTGATGATGAAGCGTTACCTAACAAATATCCCTAATTCTGAAGAATCTTAAACTATAAAGAGACAATAACTTGTATTGAGAAACACCTGAAGGAAATCTGTATTTGTTTATTTAGTGTTCCGATTTAGATCTTTTGATATTATTTGGAAATCTGATGACATCTCTAGCAACCAGGCAGTGGAAATACAGTATAATGACTTTGGAAAAATAATTTCTAGTTTGCTGTGATATACATGTGCATCTGTTTGTAAATTTTTCTTTATTTTTTATTTTAGTTTTATTCCTTTTTGTTGATTACAGGATGCAGTGTCTCGAGGTCTGGCTAGTTCTGGGGTTGATGTAATTCAGTATGGGTGAGTGAAACCACAAAGCACTTGTTATAATCTTTGCTAAGTGCATATCAACAAGACAAACTCAAGATTACTACGGTGGGATTTGTTAGAAGATAATCCCATTTCTAAACTGCAGTATGAAGAAAACTTTTCCGATGATCTTGACCTCTCCAATTACAGAAGATATATTTTGATGTGATCGAAGTATTAAACTATTTTCGTGATGGAAACACAGCAAAAAATTGGCAAAAACACTAACTTATGATGATACACTTGCCTTGCATGAAACATTTCGCAGGGGCAATTTACTATGACTCAGAATATTTTAGTTGGGCCATGCTGTTTAATGTGTATAATTTGAGCTTATATGAACTTCCTGCAACTTACCGGAGAGGAGCACTGTTAGATGCATAGCTGGATGCATCTTTGCTAAAGTTGCATATCCAAAATAGAAGAAGGAAGCGTTTGCATTGTTGGATTGCAAAATATTTTGCATAACATATGCTGATTTAAGTAGTTTGTTCCCTTAGTAAAGCTTTAATGGCACCTCTCTCTGAAAAACAAGTGGTAGTCTTTGGGAAAATGAAGCTTGGTTTTATCTGCAAAGCATCTCCTTCTAATCTTACATGGGAGTTGATGGGACAAAGATTTATTTCACAGCAGCCATTTGTTCGTACATATTAAGGCAATTTTGTCCACAATTTTCTTTGAGCTAGTTCTTTCGTGTCCTTATATGTAATTTACTGGGTTGGAGTAGGATGGTTCATGAATGTTCCAGGTCATGGATTTGTATGGTTATTTACTTCTAAAAAGCTTAGACAAGTTTTGATTCATTATTAGCAACCATTCAAACTCATGATACCTTTGAGAGTTATCATATGCAACTTAGAATTCTTTATCGGAACATAGGTAGTTATGTGATGCAGTTAATAACCATTTTCTTATTTTGTAGATTAGCATCCACACCTGCAATGTTCAATAGTACCCTCACGGAAAATGAGGATTTCTTGTGTCCAGTTGATGGAGCTATAATGATTACAGGTAGGTATTTCTTCTATTAATTTTTTATGGGTACTTCCTACAAATTGGATATTGATTTATCAAAAGAGTCATGGATAGCGACTTTTATGAATTTATTTTGAACTATGATGTTGTCTGACAGTGGTCTGTTGGTTTAGGATACTTGATGACATCTTCATGTTGTCTGAGTTAGGGTTGTGAATAGGATAGTTTATTCCTACAAGCATAGTTATGATCTTTCGTAACTTTTGCATCTTTTCTGCAAGCAGCTAGCCATCTTCCTTACAATCGTAATGGATTTAAGTTCTTTACGAATGATGGTGGACTTGGGAAGCCCGATATCAAAGACATTTTGGAGAGAGCTGCTGACACATACAAAAGCTTCACAGATGGAGGTCCAAGGGACATGGGATCAGAGTCTATTAAAAGAGTTGACTACATGTCTGTTTATACTTCCGGTTTGGTTGAAGCAGTTCGTAAAGCAGCAGGACACATGGGTATGTGTTTGCATGTGGTTATGTTTATTGCTATTATGTATCGTGGATTTTAAAATGACTCTTGTTTCTACTTGAGCCCATATTTCACAATAATGCAGTTCATTCTACCTCGTCATAGGTTCTGCCCTTCAAAGCAAATTCATTCTTGCTCATTAATTTTATTTTCCTACTTCCAGAGAAGCCATTGGAGGGATTCCATATAATTGTCGATGCAGGAAACGGGGCTGGAGGGTTTTTCGCTGTAAGCATCATGTGTTTCCCATTCATTTTGCTTCCAGATCTCCTATTGATCTTCTTCAATTAAATATAGATAAACCCTAATAAATCATGAACAAGTGAGTGTGGAAGCATGCATCAATAAATAGCAAAAATCTTGTATTGCTCTAGTTCAGTAATTGGAATTTATTGCTTTATGTGCTCCTGGCATTGTGCTTGAGGATTCAATATGGTCTTCATATCCTTATTACCATGAAGTTTTCATGGAAGATCTACCATTAATTGCCACCTTATTTAGTGCCTTTGTGAAAGCAATATCCTCCCAATCTACTATGAAACTTTTTGTGGTAATTAGGTGCAGTTAGTTTTCCAATATATTATTTATATTTGCTAATAGCTTTTGTTTGCTGCTGATGGTTTGTCAGGGAAAGGTGCTCGAGCCTTTGGGAGCCGTTACTTCTGGAAGTCAGTTTCTGGAGCCAGATGGTAAAACTTAACTCAGATTCATTCTCTATATTAACTGGTTTGGAGTGTGATTGAATTTTAAATATATAAACTCAACCCTATGCAAGGATTATTTCCCAATCATATTCCGAACCCTGAAGATAAGGATGCAATGAAAGCTATCACTCAAGCTGTACTTGACAATGGAGCAGATCTGGGCATCATCTTTGATACTGATGTTGATAGGTGATGCGTTATTGGCTTTGTGTTTTCCATTTCATTGAATATACCAGGTTTTATGCTGAGTGATGACACTGGATCTTTGCTTAGATCTGCTGCCGTGGACTCCAGTGGCCGTGAGTTCAACAGGAACCGTTTGATAGCTCTAATGTCTGCCATCGTCTTAGAGGAAGTATGTTCTCCGTCATGACATATTTATATACATCTACCTGAATATGAAATATTGTTCTCCTTTTTGTAACAAAAATTATTTTCCCATTGAAACAGCACCCAGGAACTACTATCGTCACAGATAGTGTGACATCAGATGGATTAACAACATTTATTGAAAAGAAATTGGGTATGTTAATGACTTAATGAAGTTACTGAATAACAATGCATTTTAACTACCAGCATACTCACTGCTGTGTATATCCACAGGTGGAAGACACCATAGATTCAAAAGAGGCTACAAAAATGTCATTGATGAAGCTATTCGTTTGGTGAGTTTTTCTTAAGTAAATTTTGTGGCATATATTAAGGTGTCTATTAATTACTTCTTCAAATGATATGTTGGTTCTAGAGAGCCAGTTTCTACTACTGAAAAGTGAAAACTTTCTCTGCATTTATTTTTATTATTTTTTATCTTTTGTCTTCAAGATATATTATGCAGAAAATTCATATACTCTGTTGAATGTTCAGAACTCTGTTGGGGAGGAATCCCACCTGGCTATTGAAACCAGTGGCCATGGAGCTCTTAAGGAGAACCATTGGCTCGATGATGGTGCATATCTCATGGTAAGCTCGCGTATGAGATATCAGTTTTATAAAATTTGTGGATTAAACCATTCCTAAAGACATTTTGCTTCTTCATTTCTTCCACACTGTTCACTCTTTCTCTCCTTTGCAGTTTGGTGGTCTATATCTTCTGCTGAACCGTATTTTCTTGTTTTTTCTTGGCTAATGTGCTTATTTTTACTTGCAGGTCAAACTTTTAAACAAGCTCGCATCAGCCAAGGCTTCTGGAGTTGTTGGGGGCAGCAAGGTTTTGACAGACTTGGTGGATGGACTAGAGGAACCGGGTGTTGCCGTAGAACTGAGATTCAAAATCGATCAAAACCACGAGGACCTTAAAGGAGGGTATGTTGTTCTATCTCTGTGCCTGATCTCTTAAAGTTTGTGTTTACATAATGTCGAGGCATTGTTGATTTCAGATCTTTCCGAGAATATGGTGAGGCAGTGTTGCGACATTTGGAGAACGTGACTGATTCAGACCCAAAGCTTCAAAAGGCTCCTGTTAATTATGAAGGGGTATTTTTGAGTTCTGCTTTAAAAGAGAATCAATCATCATAAAAATTGCATGTGATTCCATGTCTTATAGTTTTAATTATTTCTTCTCTTATTTAACAGGTAAGGGTGTCTGGTTATGGCGGATGGTTCCTTCTGAGACTTTCGCTCCATGACCCTGTCTTGCCTCTTAATATCGAGGTCACAGTTTTCTGTTCGGCTCTATTCCACCAGGTGTTACTTATGATTCTTTAAACGTGTAATACTAACTTTGTTGATGATGATGCTGCTTGTGCAGGCCCCAAGTAATGAAGATGCCGTGAAACTTGGTCTTGCTGTTATTTCTGCCGTGAAAGAGTTCAAAGCTCTTGATACTTCTGCGTTGGACAAATTTGTTCAAGTATAGCTGAACTGGTTGTCCTTCGTTTAGTCCTATATGGACTACTTTTGGCCACTCCATCGCGTCGAAGATATGCCGGTGTCTCTAGTCTTTTGAGTGATGTAGCTAGTTCTGCATATGTATCCATAACATACGAGTATAAATAAGACAAGGACATGAAGAGAAACACTTCTCGGACCAAGAATTCATACATGTATCTTCTCGGAGTAACAATTTTGGCATTTTGGCTATGCTAAAAGAGCACAACAGTTATTCTAAAATATTTCATTTTCGCATTCTAGTCCGTGCACGAAATCGTCAACGCCAAATTGCATGATTTCAAGGATAACTCAACAATCTTGACAGCTTTTACTGGAGTCGCTCAATTGTGCTCTCAGAGATCTAACTACTTCTGATGGGGCTGAAAACAAGTCACATTTCCAGCACACAAACAGCACAAGTACTTTTTTTCTTTCTACGAAACCACGAAATAATCTACAACAAACCAGGTCTATGAAACCTACCTGAGTGCTGGGAAATCAAACCTGAAACCTCAAAGACTAATTGTCTAACTACTCAAATCAGATACAAGGCATAAAAGAATAACCTTTCAAACATACAGTATCTGCCTGGATTCTTGTCATATTACAACTAATCTCTCAACTGCAAAAAATTTCTATGTAATAGTTCTCTATCTTTCATAGCAATCAACAAAACGATGCTAAGAAGATACAATTGAAACTGAAGACCTACACATACATCTCTTATGACAGCCGAGGAAGAACAAGATCAACAGTATAAAGACGTAACATGTACATATATTATCTCTGTCAAGATCTGTTGGTGCCTGGTGGTGAGAGCAAGCAGCAAAGAGGATCTTATCTCAGGCTACGATAATCTACCAGCATGTGCCGCGGGTAGAATATGGGCTATAAAGAGTAGACTGGTTAGAATTCAACTGGCAGACTATTCAAAAATGCCAGCGTATGGGGTGACGTTGACTTCCCGAAGAGGGAACACCATGAAGGAAGCTTCTCAAGTACATTTTTCACTGGCGGGGTTAAATGGTCGACATCTGTTCTAAGCCTGAGAAGGTGAACATCGTTTCTCTTGTTTGTACCCGAGGTTGTCTTAGTATCAGCATCGATCCAGATTAGAGAAAGACTAAACTTAGTCGGCGCGTTCTTCCCACCTGAAAACTGAATAGTGTGCCATCCATCTACAGCCGTTTTGTCACCAAATGGAATTAATTCCTCAGAATTGTCTGCATCTGCAGGCAGGTAAAGTGAATTAGCAAAGTAGAAAAGAAACTTAAACCATGCTTAACACGCACCTTACGAAATACTGAGAATCAACGATAAGATACAGTATTGAAGATTGGCAAGGATATGTGATACCTTTCAACTGGAAGTCTTCGATTTCTTCTGTATTGATTCCAAGGACCCAGCGAGTAGATAATTTAGTGTCTATAGATATTAACGTCTGTCTGCTCTTCCCTTTACTATCACTCTCCACTTGGATTTCCGGAATATCAGATTTATGCCAGCCAGATTCAGCGCCCTTGTCCATCCAACAACTATAGTTGGTGGAGAAAGTGACAAAATCTAGATATCTATCTCTACCACAAACAAATCCTTCACCGATATGCTCAGCCTCCTTTATCAGGTTTCCGGGAGTAGTTGAAAACAGAGAAATGTACGAGATTGGTTCAGGCTTTATAGCACTGAGTCCGGTTGCATCTATGACATGCACGACCTGGCACCAGAGGGAAAAAAAATTTAAAAGTGTGTCATCAGCTGGTTGACGAAGTGTAAGATTGTGACAATTGCAGAAGGGATGGCAATACAAATCAACTAAATGTGTTTTAATCAGACTAGACACCGAGCTTCCTTGTTTGATGTTATTTCTCATACAAGAAAATGTTGAACATTTGACTCTCAAAATCTTAGATGTAAGGAAGATTCTAGCAATTTCCCGAATTTACGCAAAATGGCTCTAACCAACAGAAGCATAGTGATAGAATCTGGTGCAAGCATGTGACTAATCTATAAACAGTTTCGAACGTGTATTTTACTATTCTATATGCAATCACTGCTTTTAACCAGAATTAACACGCAATGCACTGACACAAGGAACATTATTGGCTCACATTTACGGCCCTAGCAGTGTCGTCTGTAAAAGGTGGTATAAAACCTCCCCAAACCGCACCAAGTGAGATTGCGAACATAGTGACTGTAGCAACAATCAGCGGCAATTTTGCACCTGGAAAAAAACATATGGAATCATTTTAGTAGCAAATTTTAGAGAACTGTTAGCACAAATCTGAGGAACTGATGAAAAATAACCAAAATATTTTTGTTAACTTCAAACGAAATGGACTTGGATAATATATGCTCCCAGGTTGAGCAGCCTTCATGCTACCAAGTTATACAATAAGAATTTTGCCATGTGTTAGAAGCTCAAGTATTTATACTGGCACATATTGTAGCTTGCACCCCCGTTAAGATGCCACTGTATTAAAGATGTGATGATATATGCTACTCTTAGTTGAATTTATCATGTACTCTTGATATCTTCATACCCTATAAACTTAAATTAATACATAATCGAAGGATGGGTCACAGGTTGTAGTTGTGAAGAAATCTGAGCATAAATCTGTTGTGTGTGTTAAAGATCATTCTACCAGGACAATGCATAAAGATAAGGACAATTTAACATCATCAACAAATAACAATACTGCTGCAACGTTAAAGAAAATAACAATGAATTGACAACCTGAGATGTGAACGTATGACAGTAGATACACCATTGTCAAGCATACAATAGCCGCAATCAATACAGCAAGTATTACATTTATCAACCAATCAGGAGTACTTCCAGGATTCCTGCAAAGAAAGTAAACGAATTGTCACCACTCATTTGGCAAAAATCGATTATTCACCATCAAGTTTCATTCGCAAGGCAAAATGTGAGCTCTCATAAGATCAAACTAATTCAGTATTTGAGAGTTAACGTGTGCATATGGAAACTACCTGTTAATATGACTATTATATCTGTAACGAACATAGAGAGAAAAGAGAAGAAAAAAGAACCTATAAAGTGAATGACTTAATAATAACTAATGCAGATTTTTTAAGAAGAAATACCTTATAAAGCGAACGGAGGTTCCAATTACAGTGCCTGAAATTCTAATAACCATTCCAGATGTAAGTAAAAAGGGGACAAACAAGCCAACCATCAAGGTCGCAGTTTTGAGCGGCTTTGGCATCCTTGTTGGTGACAATGTTGCTTCTAGCAAACCATCTGCATATTTCATACATCGAATTAGATTAAACAAACTGCTCAAGTATTTCTGAAATGAAACAAGCGATATAAGCTGGAATGCTATGTACTAAACTTACATGCAAATGCAGGAGAGACTAACCAAACAAGTGCCAAATAAGAAGCACCAATTTTGAAATAATTTCCAACCATCAGGAGAACGAGCCATTGCAATAAACCAGCTTTATAGAGCCATCTTTCAGCATCTAACTTAATCACACTGTCCTTAATGTTATCTGGCAACTTTCTCTTTGTTTCAACCAACGTACGAGATAAGTACGATTTGAGGATGAGAAAGCCCACATGTTGACCAGTAAATGCCCCAAGAAGAGCAGGTGCAGCAAATAGACCAAGTACTAACCACGGGCTTGAGACGTATGGCACCGGTGAAGAAGAGATGAAGGGAAGAATGAAGGCCACTACAGAAGCAAAACCCACTGAGCATACCCACATGAATATGTTACTCAGAAATGATAACACCAGCGATATTGCTGCAGAAGATCCACCCATCTTGACTGAAGTAGCCCATATCAGAAGTGATTGCATTATTACTGAATTGTAGAGCATATTGGCAAGGCTTTGACGGTAAGTGACCATGTATGTTCCCTGAGATTACAAACATTTCTAGTTGGATGATAAATTGAAGGACACAGCATAATATCAATAAAATTATGTCAATGTAGCTACAGAGACAAGAAAACAATTGATAAGTGAATCCCGAAGTACCATTATGTCAAAATATATAGCTCTGTCCTTGCTAGATTTTGAGTCTGATTGCATAGCCGTGTCTTTAGGAAGACTAGAGGAGCCACCAGCATGACGTAAGAAAGCAAGCATATTTTCTCCCAAATGTTGAAGAGAACCGGGTTTCAGAAGTTTTAACTTGTCATTCTGCAAGCAATAAAATATCACATTCACTTGTCCACTCCGTAAATAATTCAATTTAAAGGAATAACAAAAAGAAATCGCTCATGATGTATTAGGAAGGACCCAGAGCATATAATAGTAGCTAGTTCATCACCTTGGTGTGGTATACGGCAGTATTATCTGTATATGCAAAGTCAAGACCTGAGAGCCCTCCAAGTTCTTTGTACACTTGAAAGTCAGTGGCAGATTTTATAAGACCTGAATTAAAAAGATCCTGCAGCATAGATTACTTAAACTATGAGTTCCTATTTTAAGCTGGAAATAAGTCAAACAAATTAAAATTGGTCACAATTATGTAATACTTCCATCTCCAACATACCTCAGCAACAATTTGTGCAGCTGGATACTTCGCCACCATAGCAAAGTTTTCAATGGCCCAAGGATCAGAACCAGTCTGTCAAACCAACAGCATTTAAAAGGGCAAATCAGAAGACAACACACATAAGGTAACCCATGAAGAAATTAATTTAGTACAGTGGGCAGAGAAATAGAGGACTTTTTCGCAAAAATTACGGTTAACTAGGAGAAATAAGGAATGAAGAAACAATAAACATAGAACCTTAAAACAGTAAAAAAAGGTGTAGTTCCAGCCAAATCTTGTTCGAGACCTATGGACCTACACCCTTTTGGTTTTCATTTTTACATAAATCCACACTAATCACATACTTCCCTCCTCTCTCTTCAACATCAAAAAAAGTTCCTACCATTACTTGATATTAACCAACTCTAAACCAAAACCAATCCATCACATCACAAATACATTCTACTGAGTATCAGACGCAACTAAGGCAATCCACAATTCCATACTACCCAAATACGTATCTTTTTCTATGCTATAACAGGTTTCAGGGGAATATAAGCTGGAAGTGGTACTCAAGCTCCAGCTGAATAAAATATCTATGTATAAATGTAAATACATATGTAGTTCAACTGAGGTGCAGTAGTGACCCGGATATAAACTCAGCTAAAGCCAGTAAACACATGGATAAAATAATACAGTATGTAAATAATTTCAGACCTGGAAAATACTGGATTTGCCTCCTATTCCCATGGCTTCCAGATCAATAGCCAGTCGTACTGAATCACTCCAAGGGTGCTGCAGACAGTACATCATTGAAGTCATTATGCTTATATATAGTGTACAGTTTCAGAAAAGAATGGTTCTTGCTGAAATTTCTACAAGTAAACAATTCACTTATTGTTTCAAAAGTATCATGAATAGCAGTGAGATTCTCCTTTCACCAACCACACTTGAACAAAAAAGAGTACTCCGTATTTGTTTTGCACCAAATCACCCATATCAGAAAGGATTCTTTAGTGTCAAGATACCTGAGTCATAAAGCTGTGAGCGCCATTCAGACCTTCCTCCTCCCCAGTATTGAATAAAAATATGACTGA
>JAQRGC011757530.1:0-11916 GCA_028659135.1 Plantago lanceolata
GATGCAGCATCATTTGATTGATCAGTTCTTGTCCATGGCAATCCTAGTTGAGGTCCAGCTACAAGTGTCATTATCATCGCTCCGCCTACTGTAACAACAGTTCCGACTAGCTTGGCTTGACTGTGTCTTTTCTTCAAGTTCACTTTCTCAACTCTTAAAATCCAAGCCATTATAAATGTTAGTGCTGGAAGAACATTAGACATGGCTGAAGTGAAGGTTGCTGTTGTCTGATTCATCCCCGCATAAAACAGATTTTGTCCCATAACCGGGCTGCACAAAATCAAAGAATTGGTTATTGATTTTTACCGAAAATGGGAAAGATGTTTTCATAATTTCTGTAGCCAGTCAGCCTGTTTTAGTATGCTTATATAGCTAATCAAAGTTACTTACTCTAGTAGGCCGAGTATCATGATCCTGAAGAAAATATTTAATGTCATCTTTGGCCTGATTTTCCTGTTAAAAAAGAAGAGTAAAATCATTAATCACCTGGATGATCAGTTTCTCATACATAGCAGAAGACAATCATGATAAATAATTGAAATTTGTACAAACCTCTCCAAGACCAATGCAAATGGAGCGAAGACAATAGCAGCAATGCCATTTCTGTAGACCGCGAAGGTGAAATGGCTAGTTCCACCGTTTAGAGCGAATTTGGCAACGATGGCGAAACCAGCAAAACCGAACTGCAGGAGTATAACAGCCAAGTATATCTTTGCATTGCTCATAGACTTCAAACCCATTCTATTGAATTGTTTGATGAAGATAAAGAGTTGTTCTTGAGTATTTTGCTGCTTTTAGGAGTGAGGTTGCAAGTGATGGAGTTAATTGGTTGGCTGAGTATTCATTTGTATAGATATCTTGAGCTTATATAGACAGGCAGGATGGGGAAGATGATTCCATAATTCACATTTATTGCAGTTTTGGAATCATATAACTACTTGCTTGCTTGTGATGAGAAATAGCTTTGAATGTTCAGAGCAAGTGTATGTATGTACTGTACTACTTGTTATTTTGACTGGTATATATTATCTACATGTTATTTTAGATAATAATAATACAAATATTGAAACATTTTGTTTGATTAAGCTTACTTATTTGACTAGCTACAGAATGTTTGATTAAGCTTACTTATACAAATATATTCTTCATTTGGAATTAGATCAGACTTAGATTTTATGTCTTAGATTCTCCATTGGAAATTAAATCAAAAAATTAATTAACCAACTAAGCATCTAATTCTTTGTTGCACAACTTGGCTCATAAAAGAAGACTGAATGTATTCCTCAGTAACCTATTCAATGAATTTCATCAGTATACTCGGGTACAAATTTATAATTGGTTTAATTTTAAAGTTCTGACGGATACATTTAAATTTTCAATGCCTAATGTTAATGCAATACACTTTTATTCGACACTAGGAGGGGGCCTAGTGTGCCCCCTCCTCATTGTAGCACATGGGTCCCACTGCGGACCCATGAGCACGGTGAGATAGGGGCAAACTAGAGCTCCCCTAGGATCGGAGTGGTCTACAATAAACTAGTGTCATGATTGGTGTTGCTTTATAGAACATTACAATTTTTTAGACACTATTGGATTTGTTTGAGATACTCTTTTAAAAGACCAGTTTTTTAGCAGGTCTCATAAGGGACGCCTCTTAAACAGGGACATCAAATACATATTTATATTAATTATAAAGCAACCTAACTAAATTTAATAGAACATTCGGAGCTTTTAATGTCATTAAAAGAACTTTAGGGACCTTTTTGTAAAAAAAAAAAAAGAAAAAACTCAAAACAACATTGTTGCCGATCGGAGCTGTAATGGCCCCGAATCAGAGCTGTACTGCTCCGATCGGAGCTTTTTCCGATTTGTTCCCAGTTTTTAATTTTGTTTTTTTAATTATTTTTTAACTTTTTAACTAAAGTAAAATCAATAAAAGTGCTTATAATATTGACGAAATGCCCTATAATCGTAAGAGAAAAGCTTATGATCTTAACGAAAAACTCCTATGATCTAACTAGTAAGCCTTTGACCTTATCAATATGTCATGTGATCTTAACAAAAACATCTATGATTTTAGTTAAAACCCCTATAATCTCACTTTTAGTATCTATGATCTTAAAAACATTTTCTATGATGTTAACAAAAACAACTATAATCTTGGTCGAAACACCTATGATCTTGGTTTAAACCCTTATGATCATACATTTTATACCTAAAAAATGTTCCAGAGAGTGTTATATTGCACATTTTTGCATAAAAGTCCTTCAACTTTTATTAATTACGAATTTGCCACCGAATTTTGATGCATAATTAACAAATTTGCTGAAAAGTCCCCAAACTTTTTTTATTACAAAAATACCCCCAAATATTGAAAAAAAAAATATAAATAATTGCAAATGAGTCATGTCCTCTATAACTTAAAAATGGACCGTCACTTATGAGACTTTGCGCAATTTTTTTTATTAATATAGGAGATACATGTTACATTAACGAAAATTAAGTGCACTATATACCCCGATTTGGGTCTACGCAGTGTGACACCCTATTCAGATGATGACAAGTGTACAAAAAAGAAAAACCTAATACACTTGTCATTCTAAGAATAAAACCCGCGTACATGTGTCATCATCTGAGTTGGGTGTCGCAGTGTGTAGGCCCCTAGCATCTAAAAAAACATATACCCCAGCTAATTATTAAATAAGATGTATTTCCTATAATATAGGAAGAAACTTAATTTCAATCGATTTACAATTCTCTCGCATGAGAGCCTTCTCTCCTTCTCTTTGAAGGTTTCTCCTCCCTTCTCTTGGGAGTCTCCTTTGTCTGATCGTACTCTCTGTTAACGTGATTTGTCATCTTTGTCTACGTCTCTATCTGTTTCTGATTTGTGTTTCTGATTCACTCGGTTGTTTGTTTGTTTTAGTTTCTGAGTTAGGGTTAGTCTAGGTTTCCTTCTGCTGTCAGAGTCTTTGTTTGGTGTGTCTCTTTGTTTTTCGATTTATTAATCTGTGATCTTCTCCCATTTGTTTCTTCTCTATTTTCTCTTCTCTCCTTTCTTGCAGTGACTCCCTGATATTCAAGTGCTGTGCTTTTGAGACTATATATTCATGGCTGACGAACTTGCCGCTCGGTTAGGTAACACTCTGCAATTGCTTGACGAGGAATGCGACGGCGTTGATGCTTCGTTTGAAGCCTGGTCTGCTCAGCCGGAAGATCTGAAATACTCGCTAGTCGGTCGTATCCTTTCCAAACGGCAGATCCATGTGAAATCTTTCCAGGACACAGTACGACACAGCTGGGGTGTGGTGTACGGTGTTGATATCATCAAGTTGAATGAGAACAGACTGTTGTTCCAATTTGAGCATGACTTGGACAAAATACATGTCCTGGAAGGTACCCCATGGGCTTTTGAGAAGATTTTTGTTGTTCTCTCACCTGTTAATCGTGGCGAAGATCCTTTGTCAGTGCCCCTGGATCACGTGGAAATATTTGTGCATGTTACTGGACTCCCATTAATGATGATTACGAAAGCAATGGGTATGGTGGTCAGTAAAGGTCTAGGCGACTTTCTAAGTTTCGATGAAGATGCAAGACGTGATCGCATGATTATGCGTATCAGAGTACGTATCGATGTCACAAAACCACTTAAGCGGGCGATGAATGTGCGTTGCATAGATGGAGGCGAATACCTTGTTACGTTTACGTATGAACGTTTACCTAATTTTTGCTACCGTTGTGGAATTATGGGTCATTTGGTACGTGACTGTAAAATTCAATTCGACATCGAAGCTAGTGGAGGGGATACCTCATCCGAAAATCTTCCATGGGGAGAATGGTTGAAAGTTACGGGTCCGAATACAAGGAATAATTTTATTGGAGGACAATCTTCAAGCCATGCAACACGTACTTTTGTGGCCCCAGTACCAGGTCCTTCGACAAACCGCAATACCCGAGAGTCCATGACAACACCTACACCATCACATACTAGCCAAGCCCTAGCTCTCATGCATAACCGTTTGGAACAAAACTCCCGCACAAATAGCCCTGCACGTAACAAGCTTACCCATCCCACTATCCCCGAGCAACAACTCCACAGAAGTCAATCCCAAATTACGCCTTCACAATCCAATCCATCCCCGATATTCGGAACAAACCATATCTATTCCCCTACTCACCAAAACAGAATATCCTCTGACCCAATACTCTCAGGTCCACCAAGATCCAGTTCCGTTAGACCCATTCTACCTATCCCTTCATCACCTAATCCGAGCCCAATATCGCAAAGCCTATTCATTGGCCCATCTTCAGTCCTTGGCCCAGCCCAGCATACTCTCAACCCTATGTCTTACCAGCCCAATAACTCCCATGTACTCTCCCAGCCCACCTTGATACCAATCCAATACACCAGCCAACCTTTTAACTCATCCACAATCCCTACATCCACAAAACCGAACCCAAAAAATAAATGGACACGAGAACCAAGAGTTAACCCTACCCATACTTCACCAGCCCAAAACTCCGGTTCCCAGAAGAAACAAATTAACAATACCCCAAGCCAAAGCTCGGGAGCCCAGAAAAAACGTCCGAGACACAATCATGCGGATAAGAACAAGAAAGTTATTACCATCTCGGACAATAGGAAGGGCATTTCTATTATGGAAAATACTAGTGAACCACCATTGAAGCGTCTTAACCAGACAATTTCATCTTCCAGCAATACAACAGTACCAGAGGCGGAGGTTGCTCAGCAGCCCCGCCTACATCAATGAATTGCATTGCATGGAACTGTCAAGGCTTGGGGGGCCTTTGGACAGTTCAGGAGTTACGAGACTTGATTCTTGAGGCTCAACCCCAGCTTATCTTTCTCATGGAAACTCGTCTGAGGGACTTTGGGATAGATAAGTTGAAAGAGAAGTTTAATTTGTTTGGTTTTTCGGTAGCATCACAAGGCAAATCTGGAGGCCTAGCCCTTTTATGGTCAAAGGATACAATGGTGAGTGTTCAGAATTATTCAAAGTTCCATATAGATGCAATAGTTCAGTTACCAAACAGTGAGGTTGAATGGCGGTTTACTGGATTTTATGGCGAACCAGATGTGAATAAGAGGAAAACGACTTGGGATTTGTTGCACCGACTAGGTGACTTATCATCACTACCATGGCTTTGTATGGGAGGTTATAATGAAATTTTGTCAAATTTAGAAAAGTTAGGTGGTTTAACAGTAAGTCCAAGTCGGTTGCGAGCTTTTCGGGATTGTGTACAACAGGTGGGTCTCCATGACTTGGGATATAATGGGTTCCACTACACTTGGACCAACAAGAGATCTTACCCACACAATATTAGATCAAGGCTTGATAGAGCCATGGGTACAAGTCAATGGGCACATCTTTTCCTGTCAGCAACAGTACACCACAAACGGGTGGTTTTCTCGGATCACAACCCAATTCAGCTCTTCTTTGAAGATCGACAGCCAGTGAGAAGACGAGGGCGGACAGGCTTCAAGTTCGAATCAATGTGGGTAAGACATAGCGAGTGTAGAAACATTATTGCAGAGTGCTGGGATCCCGACGCCGAGTTCCTGTCCGCCGCCGCTCACTGTAAAATTGGGCTTTTGAATTGGGGGAAACTCCGTTTTGGGGCAGTCAAGTGACGTATTCGTCAACTCCAAGAGCAGATCGGAAAGTTGAATGAACAACCCCTCTCCTGTCCAGTTAAGCAGCAGATCGATTCTTTAAAAAGCGAGTTGGAAGAGTTATTGGAACGGGAAAATGCAATGTGGAGGCAAAGAGCAAAGGTCCAGTGGATGAAGGACGGAGATCGAAATACTCGATTTTTCCACAGTCAAGCAACCAAGAGGATGGTCAAAAATGAGATTAAGGATCTGCGTAATAGTCAGGGGGAGCTAGTTTCAGATACAGTGGGGATGCAATTGATTGCTGAGGATTATTTCAAGCAGATATTTGCCACCAGTTCACCGTCTGAGGAGGCCATCGACGCAGTTCTTGAATATATAGTCCCGAAAGTTTCTGCTGCACTTAATCAGGAGCTCTGTCAACCTTACTCTGATAATGAGGTACAAACTGCTCTCTCACAAATGTATCCTCTTAAATCCCCTGGCCCCGATGGTTTGCCTGTGTTATTTTTTCAAAAGTTTTGGTCGATTGTTGGTCCTTCTGTGACTACTTGCTGTTTAAACCTGCTTAATACTGGGGTTTTAGATACTGCTCTTAACTTTACTCATATTATTCTGATTCCAAAATGTAAAAACCCTAAGCTCATCACGCAGTATCGTCCAATTAGTCTCAGTAATGTGGCCTTCAAAATTGCCTCTAAGTGTATTACGAATCGACTAAAACCTCATATGTCTGTCTTTATAAGTGAAACCCAATCAGCTTTTATTCCCGGGAGATTGATCACAGATAATGTGCTAGTGTCTTACGAGCTTAATCACTATTTGAAAAATAAAACCAAAGGAAAAGACAGTTTTTTAGCTTTAAAACTTGACCTTAGTAAAGCTTATGATAGAGTTGAGTGGCTCTTTCTTGAAAAGATTCTTCGAAAAATTGGCTTTATTGAGAGTTTTATTAATACTATTATGCTGTGTGTCAACACTGTGTCGTATGCCTTAATTGTGAATGGTTGTGAGTCTGATCATTTTACGCCCTCACGAGGCCTCAGACAAGGAGATCCCCTCTCTCCATTTTTGTTTCTTTTCTGCACTGAAGCCCTTTGCTCTCTTTTTGCTCATGCCACCTCTACTGGCCAAATTCAAGGCATTAAAGTTTCCCCAAGTGCACCTGAAGTCTCTCATTTGCTTTTTGCTGACGATACTATGATTTTTTGCAAAGCTACTGTAGAAACTGCCAACATTATTATGAATATTCTGAATGTGTATAGCCTTGGTTCCGGTCAGGTTATTAATTTGGACAAATCTAATGTAGTTTTTAGTAGGAATACTCCTATTGAAACTATTTCTAGTATTCATAATTTGTTGAATGTTCAAGTAGTGGACAAACATGAAAAGTATCTTGGCCTCCCCACTACTATGGGTAAAAGTAAACGTGAGATCTTTAGTTGGCTTCGTGAAAAAGTTTGGGCCAAAGTTAATTCTTTTGACGGAAAATTCTTGTCTAAGGCTGGAAAAGAGGTGCTCATAAAGTCTGTTTTACAAGCAATTCCTACTTACGTTATGTGTTGTTTCAAACTCCCCAAAGGCCTTTTAAACGATATCGAGTCTATAATTTCTCAGTATTGGTGGGGCAAGGGGGGCAAGAACAGCATGCATTGGCTTAAGTGGGATAAGCTTTGTCTTAGTAAGAGAGATGGCGGACTAGGTTTTCGAGACCTTTCTGCTTTCAATCTTGCTTTGCTTGGAAAACAGGTTTGGCGCATCTTTACTGAGCCACGTAGTCTTTTGAGTCGAATTTTGAAAGACAAGTATTTTCCTAACTCAACTGTTTTTAATGCGTTGCCTAAATCCAATGCTTCTTTTACCTGGAGGAGTATTCTTTCAGCTAAAGATTTGGTTTTTCAAGGAATTCGTTGGAGGGTGGGTAATGGTAACAATATAGATATTTGGAAAGATAAATGGATTCCTAGTCATTATAATTTCAAACCCAAAACCCCGGATATTCTAAATCAGGGCCCCCTTCAGGTTTCTTTTCTCATTAATCATGATCTTGCTGACTGGGATCGTCCCACCCTTTCGTATTTATTCTGGCAGGACGACATTGAGGAGATACTTAAAATTCCCCTGGCTCATGTGCATGATCTGGACATTGAAATATGGCACTATACGAAGTCTGGGATATATTCTGTCCAAACAGCCTATCATTTGGCATTGGATATACAAAAGAGACAACTCGATGCTCGGCTAGGATCTAGTTCGAACTCTGACAGACAAAACTGGAATTTTGTATGGAATATACACGTCCCAGGAAAAATAAAACATTTTCTGTGGCGTGCACTCCATAACATTTTACCTACAGGAAGCGAACTTCAGCGTCGTCACATCATCTCTGAATCTTCTTGTACTGTCTGTAAGGAGGAAGGAGAATCTGCACTACATGTATTACGGGACTGCTCTTTTGCTAGACAGGTGTGGGTTTTGCTGAACTTTTCTACTCATCTTATCCATAATCATGCTCTGACTGTCTGGGAATGGGTTCAGTACGTGAAGATTCGAACAGATTCTCGTGATTTTGCTCTTTTTGCGACTTGTTGCTGGAGCCTATGGTACAATCGCAATAAGTTTGGTTTTGATGATTGGGATGGTGACCCTCCTAAAACTGCACAGTTTGTATTGCAGTTCACTAAACTTCAAAAAGACTCTGCTGTACTCAAAACTGATTTAGAGGACTACAATTCAGACACTCATGTTGGTCCTTGGCAACATCCTGCTGCTGGGGTGATTAAGGTTAACGTGGATGCTGCAGTCCCGATGAATGGTTCTGCTGGTACTGTGGCAGCTGTGTGTAGAGATTGCAGTGGACTGGTGTTAGCTTGACAGACTCACCGATTGACCGGTCAGCCTGATGTATTTGCTGCAGAATTGATGGCCATTAAATTGGGATTGCAACTTGCTTCGAGGATGGATTTCACATCCATTATTGTTGAAGGAGACTCACTTCAGGTCATTCAAACTTTACGAAGCGGAAAAGGTCAACGGTTGGCTCCCTACGCTAATACTGCTCAACTGATTCATAACATGGTTGAGAAATTTCAACACTGTGAGTTCAGGCATGTCAGACGTGACGCAAATAAGTTGGCACACAAGCTCTGCTCATCCTTGGCTTCTGATTCTATAGGCTATCTTTCTCTTCCTTTTGATTTTGTTGAACAATGCTAGTTTTTTTGTTTCTGTTTTCGTCCAGTTTTTTCTTTGTTTTTCAGTCAGTACTGTTTGTTTGGAGGTTGATTGCTGTACGTTGAGCCTTGGCTCCTTTTCTGGTTATTAATACATTCACTTCATTCTCAAAAAAAAATAATATAGGAAGATATGTATTTTCTAAAAATTTAGCAAGAGCTATAATAAGAATATAGCAAGAGCTAATAATAGGGATATATTGTGTTAAAACTTTATAGAGAAGAAGAAGGTTTATATTGCAGAGAAAAGCGGCTGTAGTAAAACGCCTATTTCCTTACTGCTATTTACTGTTTAACCTGAATATTGCACCTAACACTACCAAACAGTGGAGCATTATTAATGGAGGAGAAAGCTTGGTATGAGCATGATGTTGACACTGCAAAATTCCATTGAGAGTAATCCAGTGCAACAGATTTTCCTGTTCCATGGATTTGAATTCTCCTTCCTATGATGCTATGGTCCAGTGTGGCACGTGCTTGAGTTCCCAGTTCTAGCGTGCGAACTCGAACAATAATTAGGGCGCTTCTTCCTAACTGCATAGTTTCCTATGGTTCTCTTCTTCCCTGCAACATTTCCTTCGTGTTTCTTCTGTGATTCCTTGTTAATGGAGCCTTGTACTCTAAGGCTCTATTCAGTTCACCTTAATTTCAGTTAAATTAAGTTCAGTTCAGTTCAGGTCCATTCAGTTCAGTTCAGTTCAGTTCATATCCATTCAGTTCAGTTCAGTTAAGTTAAGTTCAGTTCACGTTTGCTTAGTTCAAATTTGTACTTTAATTCAGTTCAGTTCAGTTAAGTTCAGTTCAGGTTCATTCAGTTCAGTTAAGTTCAGTTCAGCTTCCTTCAGTTCAGTTCAGTTCAGAAACTCTCAGTCGAATTGAACGGAGCCTAACACTTCCCCTTAAGATGGGAGTGTAGATGTTCGAAACACCCATCTTGGGAAAGATTGACAACAAATTCTCCCAAGAGGTTGCTTTAGTGAAGACATCTGCTAGTTGGTTCTTAACAAAGATGTGAATGACTTTGATCGATCCTTTTTCTACCTTTTCTCGGACAAAAAGACAATCTACTTCGACATGTTTTGTTCTCTCATGAAACACTGAATTTTTGCACATATGAACAACAGATAAGTTGTCACAATATAGTGTTATTGACCTTTCCAAGTCGATTGTGAAATCCTTGAACAGATTATAGAGCCACACAACTTCACAAGTGGTTTGAGCTATGGCTCTTTATGAAAGATATATGTCCTAGAGAAAATTTAGATGAGGGACAATATTTGCTTTAGATCACTTTTAGTATGTTATTATTTTATTCAGCTAATAATACAATCTTTATTTATGGCTACGCATTCATTATTTATATAATCTGTTTGTCTCTTATTATTTAATGTTGCTCCATGAACATAAGAAGTCAATGAAGCTAGCCAGTGGGAGCTTATTGGACAAATCGCTTATGGTTCTAAAACCTGCAGCTGGTCAAAGATCCCCTACTTGCACGAAGAGTATTGGATATGCCAAGACCAGAATGTGTCTTGCATCATATCTTTAGAAGATGTAGTTGTTCCCACAACTATGAGGTAAAGGGATTACCCGTGATGGGCACATGATCACTTGGAAGAAGTGATTGGCAATACCCAACCACGAAACCATTTGGGTTTTAAAGCTATTCCAAAGTGTCTATGGAAGTAGTGGTTGTAAGGTTGTGAATAAGTCCTTAGACTTGAGGGCATTGTGAATGAGTACATCTAGTATCACACTTAGATTATAGACAAAACTTGCACCATAGTCCAATGGTAGGTACGTCTATAGTTGGGTGTGCTATGAAAATGTATGTCATTAGGTAGTTGCGCCAATACATGATTCATTTCCCATGAATAGATGATATATTATGGGAGGATTTCAGTTCTCATTGTTGGTGTGATTTGTTAAGTCATCGGCCGGTGCATATGTCATGTTCAATATGGTGATTGGAACATGTGCGTTAAATCAACTAATAGAATGAGAACAATTGAGTCATCAAGATCACACACTTGAACCATGATCGCGGCTCAATAAAAGTTATCCGTGAAATGAAGGGACATTATCACTACATGCCTTATCGACAGGTGGCTTTGCATTCCTTCAGCAATCGTCCTCGTTGGAATATATTGTCTATAAGAACTATTAAGAATCTTATAGGACTCTAAAGTTAGAGCTTCAGAGCTATTCGCAATGAGGCCCTATGGGTCACACAATACGGTTGTCAATAGTCGTGTGAGATATTAATTGAATATTGATTAGATCAATATTAATTAATAATATGAAGAAGTTAATTTGAAATTGGATTTTAAATTAATTTAATATGTAGAGGAAAATAAGAAAAGAAAATAAGAAAGAAGACCGGCCGGGCCAAGAGGGCCCGACCCGACCCAGCCGAGCACGCGAGCCGTCCGTGAAAGATATGTGTCCAAGAGACAATCTTAGATAGGCACAATATATGCTTGAGATCACATTTTGCGTGTATTATTTATTCAGCAATAATACAATCTTTATTTAAGGATTTGTATTCATTATTTATATAATCTGTTTGTCTGTTATTATCTAATGTTTGACTCCATGAACATAAGAGATCCTCCAAGCTAGTGGGAGCTTATTGGATCAAATGCTTATGGTTCTAAAACCACCGCTGGTCAATGATCCTCTACTTACACGAAAAGTATTGGATATGCCAAGACCATAATGTGGCTTGCATCATATCTTTAGAAGATGCAGTTGATCCACAACTACGAGGTAATTGCATTACCCATGATGGGCACATGATCACTTGGAAGAAGTGATTGGCAGCACCCAACCACGAAACCGTTAAGGTTTTGTAGCTATTCCAAAGTTTCTATGGAAGTAGTGGTGGTAAGGTTTTGTATAAGTCCTTAGACTTGAGGGCATTGAGAATGAGTACATCTAGTATCACACTTTGAGTATAGACAATGCTTGCACCATAGCCAATGGTAGATACGTCTATAGTTGGGTGTGATATGAAAGTGTATGTCATTCTGCAATAGCGCCAAGATA
>JAQRGC011757547.1:0-10292 GCA_028659135.1 Plantago lanceolata
TTATTGCATTTTTCGATTTCATTTGCATTATATTAATTTTGGCATTTTAGTAGTTTAATTTATAATTATTATTAACAGGTTGTATAAATGCAAAGCAAAACAAACTAAAAAATAAAAAAAAATTAAAAATTACCAACGGATAACTATCCGTCGGTAAAACAGTTGACTTTGTCAACCAGTTGACAAAGTCAACTGCAATATACATTTAAAAAAAAGAAAAAAAAACTTACCGACGGATAGATTTATCCGTCGGTAAAGCGGATTGGGGCCCGGTCAACGTCCCAATCCGTCCTTCCGTCGGTATAATCCGTCGCTAAATTTAGCGACGGATTATATCCGTCGGGATTGGCATTACCGACGGATAACATACCGACGGCGTGTTATCTGTCGGTAAAAAGAAGCGATCCGTCGGTAACACATTACTGACGGATCGGCTCCACTATTACCGACGGATAGTATCCGTCGGTAATATTGGAGATTCTTGTAGTGATACTCGGTGTATATTAGTGGCCTATGAAATTACAAGCTGACTAAGCTGGTCAGAGAGTTAAATTGCATCGTAGTGGTATAAGAGGTGGCAAACGGATCTTCCGAATCAAATTGGATCGTTTGGATCAAATTATTTCGGGTAGCTATATATTTTGTTTAGATGATTTTGGAATCGATCGAATCGGATCAAATCGAATTCATATGTGTTCGGATTTCAGTTCTTGATCATATACATGTGTTATTCGGACTATAAACTTTGAAACATTTCGGATCGGGACCGTTTATATTATACTATCGTATCCATTAAGGCCGAATCAATTTTAATTCAGATAATTTCGTGTTTGAAATTTCAGGTCAAATATGTTTGGGTAGATTTTGCATCAAAATTCGAATAGCTAACCACAATATTTTCGACCAAGTCTCATGAAAATCAGTTTTTCCTAAACATTAGGAAAATCAACATTTTAATTGGTATGAACCAGAGGAGTGTATTCGACACTCAGACGGAAAGGTATTAATTTTCCTGATCCGCAGGAAAAGTTGATTTTCTTAAGACTTTACCTTTTCGACCGATAAAGTAGAATTGGTTAGATTCGGATTGGTTTTGCCAAGTCTAGACCGACCCGATTAAACTTTAATTAGATTCACAAAATTACTAAATTCGAGTCGGGCGAGAATGTGTACCAAATTGGTAGATTATGGGACGTGACAAATACGATGCCATAAATACCCATCGTCGGCTGAGAATGGCTACTAGTGGCAGAAGTGACGAACACGCGGTACCGCTATAAACAAGTCCAGTCCACTTCTTCTCTCTCTCTCTCTCACTAGGTGACCTGTGAAACCACTCAAGAAACAGGGGAGAGAGAAGTAAAATACTGAAAAAGGGCAGTAAAGAATCTTTGTTTTGTTGCATTTATTTCTGTGGGCTTGTGCTGGTGGTGAGAAAGCGAGAAACTCGAGATCTAACTTCAAACTTTCTGTTCCTTCGAAAATCAGAAAAGAAAGAGAATTAGTCCAGTAGTATTCCCAAAAAATGGCAAGCTTTGCAGGGACAACTCAGAAGTGTAAGGCATGTGACAAGACTGTCTACTTGGTGGATCAACTCACTGCTGACAACAAGGTCTATCACAAGGCTTGTTTTAGATGCCATCACTGCAAAGGAACCCTCAAGGTAGTGTACAACAACCCTTTCCTTTCTTGCTTTCAACTTCTTGTCATTATTGGATTTCTTGCTTACTTTAGGTTATAGTTTGATTTGAAATAGAACAAATTTGATGATCTGGGAATTGGTTTGAGTTTTAGTGTGATGATTTATTGGTGATAGAATGGAATGGAATCCCAGTAAGTAGTAAGGTCAAGTGTGGTTTAATTTAGAGCAAGAAAGTTCGAATTTCTATTAAATTTGAGCCTGTATATTAGCTGTTGAATATCATCTGGTTATTGGATTTTGTAGTTAAGTTCCCTGCAGGTTCAACGTTACAATCGATGAGTTGCTGTTTGTTTCTATGATCAATCAGCACTCAGTAGTAATTAGGCCTTTTGGCAGCAAAATTACTTCAAGCTTTACACTTGGGAATGAGGGATTCAAAATGCTTCTATTTCGGTGTACGGGAGAGTATTGAATAATTGCTCCAGTTTCAGACCGATAATCTTCATGGGAATGACTAATGTTGTCTGTTAATTGTTTATAATCTTCATGGGAATATCGAGTTAAACCTTTGATTGATTTGTGTCCTGTGTATTCCTATTCTACAACTTATTTCTGTTTGATTCGTATGATGCTAAAGGTCTGAAATCACGTTGCACTTTGAGTGGACTATACTAGCTATGATATTGCATATGAGTGTCACATAGCCTCCTCCAACTCACTACTTTAGTAACTGTGTCATATTGCAAACCCCAAGGAACGTATGGAAAATGCAAAAGAAAATTGTAGTCTTGAATAATTTTACTGGCAAGGTAGAGCACAAGCAATACCAGAAGAAACTTCAGTTCATTCCTATGCCAGATGAGAATATGAGATGAGAACTCAGTTGGTCTTGTATTTGTATTGATATAGATATAAGATGAGAACTGACTGCAGAAACAAAAATTTTATCCCAAAGATTATGCATTACATTCCAGTTGTTAGTGTACTAGTATTCATATGTAAGAAACAGTTGCATAGGCTTGTAAACTTTTCCAATGTGTTCTTGTTAACTACTAACATATATCCCTGTGAGCTCATCAATTTAGCACTTTGTTGACTCTGTATTCATGTCAACTATTTAAGAACAGGACTACTATAGTTTACGACTGCCGAGTATCATGTGTTCCTTTCTTTCTTTCCTCAAAAGTTTTTAGTCCTTCGCAGTTATTGCGTTATTGGTGATATAGTTTGTGGTGCTGAGTCTCTTCTATATCCTCATTCTCTCATTTTGTTCACTGAATCTGAATCCTCCTATCCAGTACAGTTGACTAACTGTTTTTGGGGCCTTAAACATCCCCATTTTTCCTGCAGCTAAGTAACTACAATTCATATGAAGGAGTTCTGTACTGTAAACCACATTTTGATCAACTTTTCAAGATGACCGGCAGCTTGGACAAGAGTTTTGAAGGTCAGTAACCAAAAAGAAAACGAAAGAGGGACTCAGTGACTCACTACATGAAAAACTTTGCTTTTTGCTTAACTCGTTTCTCTGTCTCATCAACAGGGATTCCAAAAGTTGCTAGAGTCGACAGGTCTGTAGAACCTGGCCCTACAAGCAGCAAAATATCAAGTATGTTTGCTGGAACTCAAGATCACTGTGTTGCTTGCAGCAAAAAGGTTTACCCCATCGAGAAGGTACTATATTGCCAAACGAGTAACTGATAAGATGTTCATTTTACTCGTACGATTGGGTTAAATTCATGAAGAGTCTTTACTTGAAAGAGGGTGGAAAAGACTCTTTCAAATAAAGACTCTTCATGAATATAACCCAATCCGATAGATGAAGAGTCTTTGTTCAGCAGCAGTTTAACTTAGGCTATAGCCTTAAACCTGAAATTCACAGGCTCGGGTTAGCCTAAAAAATTGGTAGTTCTGTGGTTTAACATTCACTCTCTCATCAACTTATATACCTACTTCACTCTAAAAAGTCTTGGCCTAACCAAACTACTAGTCTGTATATAGCAAAACTTCTCTGCCTTGAACCTTAAACTTTAGCAATACTGCTGTCTGCTACCAAGCAGACATTATATATTTTTCCGAGTAAAAATTAACAAACGGGATTTGGGTGCTAGTTTGAAACAAAGCAAGTTCTTTTTATGTTATTAACTTTTCAGGGTTGATGTATGTATCCTTTATCTTGACACATATATTGACTGGATTATATAACAGGTTGCAGTTGATGGCAGTTCATACCACAAGGCTTGTTTCAAGTGCAGCCACGGTGGTTGCGTGATAAGCCCATCGAATTATGTGGCGCATGAGCATAAACTTTACTGTAGGCATCATCATACCCAACTCTTCAAAGAGAAGGGCAACTTCAGCCAGCTAGGCAAAAGTGAACATGGTCAAGCCGATAATGGAACAGCCTAACTGGTGCAAAACAAAGTTGAAAGCGTATGGTAAATGCAAGATTGGGTCATGGCGTTTGCTTTCCTGATCCAGATTTGGTCTCTGGTGAAAGCATAAATCAGATGCATTGTCTTTGAAGAACAATAAAGTATGGCATGAGGAACTTTGGTTTGTTTTTCGATATTCTCATGTTATTTCTTTTTCTTGCGAGTTTTTGTAATAAGAACTGCCGGGTGCATCGAGTGAGTTATTGTGGGCTTCTTGTTTGAAGCTCACTGAGGCATTTGTGTAGAGACTGTTTCTGTAGGTAGTGCATTTTCAAGGAACTGGCTGTTGTGTACTGTGATTCCATGAATGGAACTTGAGAATGATTGTATCATGAGTAATTACAACAACAAATGTGGAGATAGTATAACTCAGATAAGCATAGAATACTCCTTGGGTGATTGTTCTTTTGGCTGCGAATTTGCCCGCCTTCAGTTTGTCTAGCCGGAATTGTAACCAAGTACTAAAATTAGAATTTTAAATAAGTTATAGGATCGGATGTCATGTCACCATGGAAAACTTACATTACCAAATGACGTAGATGAACCTTCCATAACATCTAACCGGTAGGATTAGAAGTTTAAAACTTTTTAAAATTCAATATTACATTACGTGCACAATGAATCATCTATAAATGAAATCAAATAATCACACCTTCATTTGATTCGAAGAAACTTTGACATCATTACAAAATTGCAACTCCACTCAATAGAATCGCAGTTGATAGGGTTCGAACTCTACCCATTGTAATTCGAGTCGATTAGGGTATAAGTACCTCCCCAGCTCCTAACTTCCCGCCATTACTAGTTCGAAATGCAGAACCACCATGTCGTCGAGATCTCTGCAAGATCACTCTCCAAGTTGCTCTACAAACGTCCTCCAATCTCCATCACCAACCAAATCCACGCCCGCATCATCACCCAATGCCTCACACTGCCATACCTAGCCGATTCACTCATCCACTCCTACCTTCACGCCAACAATTTCATCTCCGCCCGAGCCCTTCTGAACACCTATCCTCTCCCGCCGCCGCCGACTATTCTATGGAATCGCATCATCCAAGCCTACACCAAACTCCGAAACCCTACAGAACCCATCAGCCTCTTTCGCCAAATGCTAAGAGCTCGAGCTTTGCCTGATGAGTATACTTTCACTTTAGTCGCCAGCTCATGTGCTCGCCAAAGGTCGATCTTATTGGGGGAATGTGTTCATGGGTTAGTGGTGAAATGTGGGTGTCTAACGAGATTGTGTGTTGCAAATTCGTTGATTAATTTGCTTGCTGTTTTGGGGAAGGTGGATGATGCGTACAAGGTGTTTGATGAAATGCCTGTTAGGGATGTGATTTCTTGGACTAGCTTGCTTTCTGCGTATGCTAAGAATGGGAAGGTGTGGGATGCTAGGGAGGTTTTATTGCAGATGCCGGTGAGGAATGATGTGTCGTGGACTGTGATGGTGTCTGGTTTTGTTGGGTGTGGGATGTATGCAGAGGCGCTGACATGTTTTCATGAGATGTTGCGTGAAGTGACTCCGAATGAAGCGGTTATTGTTTGTGCTTTGTCTGCTTGTGCGCATCTTGGGTCGTTGGGTCAAGGGGATTGGATTCGTGGTTATATAGGTAGAAGTTGTATTAGAGAAACGTCGAATATCTCGACTGCTCTCATTGATATGTATGCAAAGTGTGGGAAAATAGATTGCGCGCGTAATATTTTTCACAAGATCCGGCGACCAGATGTCTGCAATTATACTAGTATGATATCAGGGTTGTCGGTTCATGGGCTTGGTGAGGATGCTATACGACTGTTTCAGCAAATGTTAGCTGAAAAGGTGAAGCCAAATGGCATCACCATTGTAGGGGTTTTAAATGGGTGTAGCCATTCTGGTCTTGTGCATCAGGGTTCTTTGTTTTTTTATAATATGGAGTCTTTGTGGGGAATTACTCCGAAGATTGAGCATTATGGCTGTTACGTTGATATGCTAGGACGTGCTGGCTATTTGTCAAAGGCATTTGGAATTCTCAAAAGTATGCCTCTTAGACACGATATAGTTGTATGGAGGGCTTTGCTTAGTGCTTGTAGAGTTCAACGTAATGTTAGCTTCGCAGAGAGAATAGTAACTCATCTAGAGCAACTTGATTTGCGCAGTTGCCGTGGAGCTAATGTGCTACTGGCAAAATTATATGCTTCACTAGGAAAATGGGAAAAAGTTGCACTAGTGAGAAAGACCATGGGTAAGCATAAGAACCAGTCTGATATAGGATGTAGTTGTATTGAGATAAATGGGGTTGTTCATGAGTTTCGAGTAACAGAGGCCCTCCACCCACAGATAATAGAGATCCGAGCTAAGTTGAGTGAGATATTGAAAATTGTACGCTTAGTTGGATATGCTGCTGATGCAGCACAAGTATCATTTGATATTGGCGAGGAAGATAAAGAACAAGCAGTTGCTTGGCATAGTGAAAAGCTAGCTGTTGCATTTGGTCTCATGAGCACGGGGCCTGGAGAAACTATCCGGATAGTGAAAAACTTGAGAACTTGCGAGGACTGCCACACTGTTCTGAAGGCCATTTCTATTATTTATGACAGAGAAATTATTGTCAGAGATCGTTCTCGTTTCCACACTTTTAGCAAGGGCAAGTGTTCGTGTATGGACTATTGGTGATGTCTGTTAACTAACTCGGACAACATCTCACCTCCTGTTTAAGTTGTCACAAAATCAGTTCGGCTGCTTTACATCGCCATTGGACTATCTACGTGTCAAGTTGAACACGATCTTTGGTGACTGGACAAAGCAACCTTTGAAGCCTGAGAATTAAAAGAACTGATTCGATATGCTGCAGAGGATCATTTGAAGGCAACCCTGAATTCATTGCTTATGTAACAAATAGATTTTATGTTACGCTGCAAGTTGCATGGAAATATTTACTAACAGCATCACCGGGTTACACCTGCCTCTTCATGTTACGGTCCATTGAAAGCTATAAAGCTTGGAGTACAAATGGAGGTGAACTCTGGACGGTCAATTGATCAAATGTTTGAGTTATGCAAGTACTCCTATTTCTATATTGGGATGCATAAGTGTATTTGCAGGTAAGTATGTTTTCCTCTATGTTGCAGCCCTCTAATCCTTTTTGTGTGTGTATGAGGCTTGTGCAAGTTTCCTGATTTATTATCGCTATATATGTGTAAATCTCAACAGTATTTTTGTGTCTTCCGAAGTTCCCTGTCCATTAATCATAGGGCAATTGATCTCTTATTGACATTTGACATGTAACCTATAAATCCATTTCCTTTTATCTTTGTTCAGTTAGCTGTCAATATTATACCATTAACCAAAGCACTTGTAAATTTAAATTCGAGCTAATTTTTTCAACAACTTTCTTGTATGCTCCAATACTTTCACCCAATTCCGGTAGTTTTTCATGGAAGAAGATCAATTCCATGTCATATTCACTGAATCTGATCTGCGAAATCTGGTCTCTACAATGGTCCCTAGTGCATATAATACTGGTCCTGGAGCTATTTTTCCTATATTAGGGAAGACCTCTACCCCTCTACATCCCAGTCAAGATACTTCCAGGAAAACAGCGATATGCTCAATTTCAATTCTTTAAACCCAAAGTCTGGTCTGCTGGTTCTATAAATTTTGGTTCTAGATGGATAACGAAATATATGTTGTGTATACATGTCTCAAAGTTTCCATATTATGGGCCATGGAACGAAAGAATTAGGCCAACAGATTGTTTGCTATAGCTAGAAACCAACCTGCTTTCACGGACTGATGGACAGTGTCTGTGATTTCACTGATTTGTGTATAGTAACTGAATATTCATGCTTTGGTATCACTATGGAAGTTTCCTTTATAGTCAAGAAAATCTTGTTGAAGTCTCTTTGCAATGATCTCATTTTTCTGAAAAGAGTCTAATGATTATGGTTTGTTGTGAGTTCTTTTGCATATCACGGCAAAGATATTGCCAGTTGATGTAGTAGTAGCTCCTACGGGTCCTCAGACCCGCAAATCACAGCGAAACGTGATGAAGAAACTTCTGAGCTTTCGGTTCTAAAAATACTAGGCTGAGGGTGGGTTGTTTTTCTAAAGATCTTGGTAACATTTTTGTTGTTAAATGTCATTATCAGATAGTCCTACTAGATAATAAGAGCCTGCTTAAGCCAAAAAACAAGACAGCTCCTTGATCATTATTTTCCAAGCTAAGCTTGCGTGTGTAAGCTTGTCTGTATGCTTTCATAAAGTCCCTATATTATTTGAGCTATAATAGTGTTGTACCTGTTTTGGCTTTATTTATTGATCTTATTCTTTTTCTCACATTTTTTTGCTTTCCTTGCACTCTTTCCAGTTGCATAACTTCTGCCTGTTCTTTCTCTATGAACATTATTACTAGTATAGGTTGGCAATGGCAGGCCCTCTCCCTATTATAAATTTATTAGCACTCTTTAAGACATTGAACTAGACACAAAATCATATCTCTTTGACTACACATGCTAACACTTAAATGTTTTTAATTCACTTATTTAATCATAATTACTGATTTCATATTCTTATTCCAGATTTGAGCATCATTAAACTCCAAACACAGGTGACTGTACCAACCTGATGAGTTATGAAAGGAACTTAGTTCTCTCTTAAATCATACAGTAGTTCCCAATCCCATGTTGCTTAGAAACTGCAGTGGATTCCCTTTCTGAAAGAAAAGTATGATAAGATAAAGATTACTGGTAGCTTCTTGATATGTATTATTTGACAATTGATCAAGACATTGCTAAAGTAAACCTCTCACCAATAGCTTTGGATATAGTATGTATTAAGATTTAAGACATTAATCCCACCAAACCAACTCCATTAGATCCACAAACTTAGAATAATGTTCTAAATTTCAAAATTGTGTCTAAAGATTCTCCTTTTAATGGTCCAGATCAAGATAAATTCATTTACAATTGTCTAGTTTAAGGATAATATTCTGGTAATGCTCTGCTTTTCTTTCCTTTTATTCCATGGCTAGTAAAGAATGAGAAAGAGAAAATTATCTACTCCCAAATTCCCAATACTTTTTGTAGAACTGTTTTTGGTTCACTTTAGAAGGATCTTAGATGGTATCGTGGGCTCAAGATATGATTCCCTGTTCACCAATTCCATTCTAACAAAGATGGCTGATATGATTGCTCAAAGTCAAAAATGCTCCAGCAAGCATTATTACTTAGTTTAGTTTGATTTTGAATTGAATCTCATGCTAAGTTTGTGTGACCCTCTCATTATTTCTATCATTAGGAGACTGCATTGTATAATCATTTCACCTTCTCATTCCAACGTTGGCATCTGTGAAAGAATGCATTTTTATGTTGCAAAGTTTTAGTATATGCTTCTTCATTCTATGGGAAATAGTGGGTGGACCTTCCTCTACGCCTTGCCTAGATTTGGGTTATCATTAAAGTGTGGCTTTTATGTGTTAATGACTTGTTATTCGAATTTTAGGTTCTTCAAAACAGTTTTAAGGGTATTCTTTTTGCCTATCTTTAGTGTCTGTTTGCAAACGTTTCGAATTATTACTAGTTAAGAATTTAGAAATGAAGAAAAATTGGCTTTAAATGATTCTTGTGAGTGTTTGTGGGCAAATAAGTTGGTTAAAATAGATGAGTACTAGTATCATTTTGGCCACAAATTTGAATATGACTGTGATCTATTTGTGTTTTATGTATTCTGAGTTCCTATCCCAAATGGTACAGCATCTGCGGATCAAGAATTTTGGTGATTGAAGTAATTTTCGATTACCTTTACCTTTTCTATATCAAATGTCGCGTGTGAGGGTGAACTATATACCAACATGTTTAATTCCTTGAACAGCTTCTCTGCTAGTTGCATTTTTTTCATCTCCCACTGTTTCTTCATTTAGTTTTGTTCAACCCTGGGAAGGTGTTTTATTTATCTACCAATTACTTTTTGGATTGAAGCATTATGAGCCAACCAACTCATTGAAGTATTGCTTTTGCTTGTACTGAGAGACCATGCACTGAAGTCAAATCTCCTTTCCCTTGTTACCAGTGATAGTGGCTAATTTTAGTGACCTATCCCATTTCAATTCATTGCAAATTACAGGTCTGATCTCATCTCAAATCAACATGACCCCCTAATGCCTATAAAGAAGCCACAGGGAGGAGCCTGTATAACAGATGTTCCAATTAATGAAAGAAATAAGAGGCAGTGGTAG
>JAQRGC011758080.1:0-10298 GCA_028659135.1 Plantago lanceolata
TGATCGAATTAACCCTAAATTAACAGTTTGTTTTGAGAGAAAGTTTGTTTGTGAACTTAATCAGAAAATCAAAGACGAAGCTAGCAAGTTTTAAACCAAGTTTGGTAAATAAGTTGATGATAGATGAATCATATAGACAGTACTCTGGCCAATGGAATCCTGCGATCTAGGTACGCGTATACTTTGTTAATTGCTATTATGACCTAGGTTTGTCACTAACCTATTCGAACATACGTTGTAACAGAAGTCAAATTAACAAAGGAGCTTCATGCAACCACTAACAATCTCATCCAGTCATGGGAACATACTCGCCTATAATCATACATCTATCATCAACGCAGAGAATTTAGCTACACATGCTTGAAATCATAAAGAAAACGAATAACATGCAAGTAAACATAATTCAAACGATCAAAGATATAAGCAAGTAGAGATATCACCGATTTGTCACGAAGCGATGATAAACAAAACTCCAGGAACTCCAAGATTGACAGAAAAAGTAAACTTGATTGAAAATCTCTGCGTCTGTAAACAATCCAGCGGAATAGAAAAGCTAGCTAGAGGCCTCTTGTAAATTTTAAGTAAGCAATAATGAAAAATACAAATAAAATGGAGTATTTATACTAATGGAAGAGGTTGGATTCGAAAAGGAATTAATGGGGACGAATTTGGGCTTAATTAGGAAAAGGGAATCGGCAAAAAGCCGATTATATATAAACTTGCCGCAGCGGGGCGTACCAGGTCAAAGGGGGGTGATTTGCTTTGACCGGCTTGCTCGAAGGTCAAGCCGGATAATGACTTCCACAAACTCGAGACCGGAAAGTACTCGAGGTAAAGTAAAGTGGTGAATAATGAATGATTGATTACCTGTAAGTAAAACTTGAGCTCTCCTTTTATAATAAATGTTCCTCGTGTACGGACTCGGTGTGGTGATGCCACGTGTGAGTCGGTAACTGTTCAACGGCCCAGATTTAGGCCTGCTCAATCCTAATGGGCCTTTAGTGGACCTGGCCCAATTCTTTTGTAATCAGACAAGGGCAATCTTGTCAATCGACCCATCGCTAGATCTTTCATTCTTATTCTAGAAGTATTCCTTAATAGGATATGACTTGAGCTCGCAGGTATGCTCGTCAAGTCATACTCAGTTCAAGGGTGTGCGACCCTAATTCGTACTAATTCTTACTATGACCTGAAGACATATTTTCACCCTATCAACCACTTATAGGATTACGTAATATATACTTCAAACAAAGTTGACATTTTAGTGCATTATTATCATGTCCAACTCTTGGATTCAAGCAGAAGAGGGAAACATACCATACCGCACATAGTTTTTTTTTTTTTTTTTTTAAACAGCCAAAAATTATTAATTAATAAAAAGAGAGAGTACAAATGTGTGTACAAGATATACACACACACCCACCAACACCTAACACCTCCACCAAGCACATTCATAGTTGGGGTGACAATCCCCTCTCGTTGCCTCCTCAAAACCTCATAAGGAAAACCCAATGGGAAAAACCTTACAAGGAAAAAGAGTACAACCGAAAAGGGTCCCCAACTATGCCACAACCAACATCAACACACAAAACGGGCGGAATACAACCCGAGAAAACCTCTACCAATACAATGAAAACCAGTAAAGATTGAAGAGTTGAAAGACACCACGTCTGAACCTAGAGCAACAAGCCTTAGCCAAAAGAAAGTACCACCAGGAGCTGGAATCAAAACAAATACAACGAGCTACAATGGAGCCAAACGCCACACAAACGAAACGGCGCAAACAAACGCCAGGAACCCGTCAAGTACATCAAGTATCAATTCTCGCACCAAATCATTTTTGCCCCCCTCCTACACCCTATGTTTACTAGAAACAAGTGGTAAGAAATTTAAAGAGGAGTCATGAAAATAGTACGCCGTCAATTCCATAAAACCAAAAAAACCGTCAAATCCAAACAATCCAACACCGCACCTTAACCAAGAATTATCGCAACGTCACAACTTGATGCATAAACACAATACTCATACAATAAACTGAGACTCACACACCACCAACACCCATCATGTGATCCACTCCACTCATTGTAATAATCAACCATAATTGGACACAACCATAATAGTCGTGCTATCCAAAAATCCAAGTCTATACCACAAGAATAATTTAAGGAGAGGACACAATGAGTATCGATGAATGTATAAATCTCAGAGAATTGCACAGAGCACTTTAAATTGCGTTCATGCATGTTAACCTGTTCAAACCTTTCAAAAACCTGTATCATCATCGTTAGTCAAAAAACAAAGACATGTCCCTGACAAAAAAATCAAGAACAAGCCAACACCAATAAACAATGACACATGCACTACAATAATACCATGCACAAAAAGACAAAAACAAGCCAACTCAAACATGCACGTGTAGACTCCAAACCAAACTCAAATGACATCAAACCTCAACCAAGACAAAGAGACCACCGGGTCCCACCCAATACCACTTGTCGTCCCACCCATCACCTGCCTGCATCATCATTGTCATCTTACACTGTCTCCCAACATGCCATCAAACAACATTATCACTTCCAAAGACACAGGTACCAATAGGCACGTCCACAACCAGTAACTCAAGTAACAAATCTAAACCTGCACAGATCACACAAAAACAATTTAATCAGAACAAAAACTCCAGCTCCAAGACGCCTGAACCTCAAAACTCTTCAGTCTTTCCAGCAACAAAATGGGTGCAGCTCCCAGGAAGAAAATTTATAAGAACGATCAATCCCTCCTTTCCATCGCACCCATTTCCACAATATCAATTTAATCCTTTGTACCACCTCATCAACCGACCCAACATACACCAAGTAGTACCTTGCATCACCAACACTTTGAATCTTCTCCCCAAATGTGTAGAAACCAACACCAAGCCATCAATGATCTCCAACACCGAATTGCAAACTCCTATCTGACACCCCAACCAAACCCCCACCTTCTCCCACACAACAATCGTAAATGAGCAACACCTAAATAAATGATCCGCTGATTCCTCCGCACTCCCACAAAATTTACAAAGTGAACACACATCCGGATGAATAATAAGCCTGCTTTTCAAGTTATCTTGAGTAGGTAGCCTATCCCACGCTAATCTCCACACAAAACCATTCACTTTTCGTGGAACGAGAGGGAACCACACCACCTTCTCCCAATTCACAGAAACCTGACCCAATCTTCCTATTGTTGATTTGCGTATGTCATACTGCCTCCAATAACCATCCCGAGCAGAATACCCTTCACCAACATTTGAACCCCAAATCCAGACGTCCTCCACCGAATTCACTTGCACCAATCTACTACACCAAGCTTCCAATTCACCACATAGCTCTACTTCCCACTCATACAAATTTCTCCTCCAATCCCAACAAAAACCTCCCACACATCTATCAAAAACGGCACAATCTTTCTCCTTCTCTAGCGAGTAAAGTCTAGGAAACAAATCACACAAAACCACCCCGCAACCAATCCCACCCACGGATCATGCCAAAAACTCGTCTCCATTCCCAAACCAATCCCTCTACGAATATTCTCTGCAAACCAAGGTGCCATTGCAACTTTCGAAAGTAATTTCCACCACCAAAAAGACCAGCTAGCATGCCTTGACTTACCACTCTTTAAACGTAACACATTCGCCCGAATATTCCCATACTTCGACTCTAACACCCTCACCCATAAACTTTTCGCCCCACTCATCAACGACCAAACCCATTTGCCCAGCAAGGCTAAATTAAATCTTGCAATATCTCTCACTCCAAGGCCACCATCACACACCGCTGCACACACCACATCCCAACTCACCCACGCCACCTTTTTCTGTTCCTTTCCTTTAGCACCCCATAAAAAATTTCTCTGAAGAGATGTCAATTGTCTAACTATAGCCACAGGTACATGAAAAAAGGACAAAAAATATAACGGCATAGCACTAATCACCGATTTCAGCAACACAATTCTCCCACCAAAAGACAAGAACTTATTCTCCCATCTACTCAACCTCCTCTCCACCCTTTGTACCACACCCTTCCACAACCTAACACCACTCTCCTTCCCACCTATTGGTAATCCCAAATAAATAAAAGGGCACACCCCCACCTCACAGTTCAGCCGAGAGGCCCAATCTTGCAACGTCGCATCCTCCACCCCCACACCCATCAAATTACTTTTTCTGAAATTTATCTTTAGCCCTGAAACACATTCAAAACACCGTAAAATGCTTTTCAGAACCAGGATATTAGACTCCGTAGCTTCCCCAAAGAAAATCGTATCATCAGCAAACTGCAAATGGGACACTACCACCTCATCTCGTCCCACTCTAACGGGTACAAAAGCTCCCATCTCACAAGCTCTCTTCATCATCCGACTAAGACCTTCCGCTACCACCAAAAATAAGAAAGGTGACAACGGGTCACCTTGCCTCAACCCCCTTCTCAAAGCAAACTCCTTACTCGGACTACCATTAATCAAGACTGAAGAGTGAGCTGAAGTAACACACTCCATCATCCACCCTATCCATCTCTCTCCGAAACCCATAAGTCTCAACATCTCCTCCAAGAAATCCCACCGCACCGAATCATAAGCCTTTGCAAAATCAATCTTAAACATAAAAATCGACTTCTTTCTCAGCTTCGCCTCACTCACAATCTCATTTGCGATAACAATACCATCCAAAATATTCCGAGAGCCCACAAAAGCAGATTGATTCGGAGAAATAAGAGAGTCCAACTTCTTACTCAAACGATTAGCCAGAATTTTAGATAAAATCTTATAAACACTCTCAATCAAAGAAATCGGCCGAAACTCCTCAATAGCTACTGGATTCGATTTTTTAGGAATCAAAGTGATGAAAGCATTATTCAGACCTTTCACCAACTTAGAAGAAGTATGAAATTCCTCAACAAAGCGCAACACATCACTCTTGACTAAATCCCAAAAAAATCTATAAAAGTGAAAAGAAAAACCATCAGGACCCGGACTCTTATCGACTCCACAATCCCACACAGCACCCTTCACCTCCTCCATCTCAAAAGCTTTCTCCAACTCATACACATCCTGCCTGCTCAACCTATCACACGTAATACCTCCCAACTAAAAGTGACCATCACTCTCCAACTGAAAATGGTTCTGAAAATAGCTACGAACTCTCTCTTTCACCTTCATCACTTCCTCCACCCACACACCATTAATCCGCATACCCTGAATTAACTTGTGTCGACCCTTACATTCCACACATGCATGAAAAAATCGTGTGTTTGCATCACCTTCTTTTCCCCACCTCTCCTTAGATTGATGAAAACGAACATTACACTGAAGTTCCAAAGCTTCCCGTAATTCCAACTGAATCTGACCACACTCCGCACTATAACCCACAGAACCGCTGTCTCTATCCTCAAACACAGGAGCAGAACGACCAACCACATCAGAAATCACCGTAGACTGCTCCTGCTCGTTCTGTACAGACTCAGCCCCCTGACCGGACTCCTCTCGCTGATCCACACCATCATGAAAAACTGTGCCATCTCGCTGCACCCGCTCCTCAAACCGCCGACCTGATTCATCATAAACCCGATCATATCGACCCGCCACAGAACCCAGAAACTGGTCAGAGCCGTGGCTGGGAATTTGAACTTCTATCGTCCGTAACTCATCATCCAAACTCGCTGCAGACTGCGTCACCACTGGAGTCTGCACAGCACTACGTTGCTGCTCCAACTCCATACACTGTTCTGAATCTGTAAACTGACCTTCACATAACGCATCTAACTCCGCTAACTTTTCCGTTAACTTAACAATACGCGACTCCAAGTGACCCATGTTAATCCCACACCACTTCTTAATCTCATATTTTAAAAACTTAAGCTTTTCTTTCAACACGTAGCCCCCCCACCCCTGTATATCATTTTTCCTCCACGACTCTTCTACCATACGAACAAAACTAGCATTCTTTTGCCACCCACTCAAATACTTGAAAGGACGTGGTCCCCAATCTTGAACCCCATGTCTCAACACCAAAGCAACATGATCCGAGACCTTACGCTTCAAACCAACCTGTGACAAATCACTCCACCGCTCCACCCACTCTTGTGTCAACAAAAAACGATCCAAACGACTACATGAACTCCCATTCGGTCTATACCACGTAAATCTTCGCCTACCTAGAGGTAAATCAATCAAACCCAAAGTAGCAATAAACTCATTAAAAGCACACATGTCCGCTGTCAAACCATTGCCTCCCACCCCCCTCCTCTCATGAGTACCTCTGACTACATTAAAATCCCCACACACACACCAACGGCGCACACTACTCGACTCGAATCTAACCTTCAAAGACTCCCATAAAACCGATCGCCCACGCACCGAATTTGGACCTTAAACATTCACAATTCGAACTAAATCTCCTTCCCAGAGCCCCTCAACCTCCAGAAAACCGACATCACCCCAAAAATTACTCAACACAAAAACCGACTTGTCCCAAATACATAGTAACCCGCCAGAGAAACCAACCGCCCCACTAAACACAAAATCACAATTACTGTTGCCCCAAAGTCGTTCCACCAACCTTCGATCCACCGCATCTAATTTAGTTTCTTGAAGACATAAAAAATCAATCCTCTCAAACCGAATTAAATCCGCAACCTCCCTCCTCTTCACCAAACCACCCAAACCGCGAATATTCATACTAAGCATCCACATTGGACACCGACGGAGACCGAACACCTGAACCCAGATTAATACTAACCGTTGCTACCTTTTCTCGCTGCTCCAGAAGTTCAAATAAACCAACAACCTTAGACTTTGACGCTTCTTCTAAAAAACCAAGCTCCTTTCCAATCTTCCATGCCGACTCCGCTTCATGATGACCTAACGAAACTTCATCATCACCTGAAGCTAATCTCTCCCGTACACTGCTCCCCAAAGAACTATCCCATATGTCCACAGAAACATCTTCCTGAGCCTTATCTTTATCAAACTGCTCTATGAATGGTTGCAAACGAAACGGATCAGAATCCCTCACTGACTCCGCATGGCTTCCTGTCTCAACAACCAAACCCTGACCGACTACATTACTACTTCCACCATCCTCCAGTCGATTTAAAACTGAATTCTGACCCCGGTCTCCTGAAACCAACACATCTTGATTGATTACATTCTCATTTAAAACCCCATTAGGTTCAAAACACTGCCCAACCTTAACTAAATTCCGCATACTGTCGGAATCTCCCACCAGTTCCTCCATAAGCCTCTCCTCCTCCCCTTCCTGATCCGAAGACTCCCCATGCAACTCAGTCGATTCCCCGTCCGACTCAATAGAATCCTCCGTCGCTTCCGAACCCGCTGGTTCAGACCCCAGAACATGCAAATCCATAAACTCAATGTTACCTTCCTCTACCAAATTAATAGAAAAAGACTTGCTGCCCAAAACCAACGTAGCCTTCTCATTAATACGATCAAATGTTCCAGATTCAACACACACACGCCCAAAACTTAAATCCATCCGTCTCGAAGTCTCCTCACCCACCATCAACACACGCCCACACACTGCTCCCAATTGTTCAAAAGTCCGATCACACCAAGCCGACAACGGAACCCCATATATATGCACCCACACCAACCTTTTAGAATTTATAAAACCCTCATTCCAACTCGAAACCTCCAACACACCACGAGAACGTCTTGACACCAGAAAATCAAATAAACCCTGATTAGACTCGCCCAAAGTTGATTCTAACACTACCAGCTCTGCCGAAAGCCTAGATAACTTCACCGCTAGAAAACCTTGTGTAACCAACCAATCTTCAATCTCCAACAACGAGATAGAACCGTCTAACCGGCACACCAAACAACGGGCCGCCCGTTCCGTCACCTCCCTCTCCACCTCAACCGTCACCACCTTCTGCTGCAAATCACTCTGATCACACAAACCTGTCCCAGTGAACCCCACAACCTGACCCCGTTCCATCACCGCACTATCTTCCACCTCTGCACCCTCATCCGCAATATTTTCACCTGACAATACCCCCTGCCCCCCGACTACCGCTGCATAAGTAGTATTCTGCTGTCTCCATGCTGCATTACGTATTATCCGATGATCACGCCTGACTGGAGCACCTACCTCTCTGATCCCTGCTCTATCAAACTTCGGAAAATTCGCCAGCAGTTTAAACTTCCGGACCCAAACCTCTTTTACCTTCCTAAGAACTGCTTCCTTCTCAGAAACCCTGTCAAACCTGGCAAAAGCAAACCGCTTGCCTCCCTTATTCAGCTTATTAGGAATAAACACTTCCTTTAACACTCCACAATTCTGAAGACGAGCACTCAAATCTTTTGCACGTGCATCCGCAGGAAAATTGGATATATAAATCGTAAACCAATCCCGCCTTACCTCTGCAACTCGTCGTGCAAATTGAGGTGCCCTAAACCTGCCATTAAAACTATCCGACGAAACCATCCTCCTTCCATTACCACCCCTCTCATTGTGAACACCAGGCCCCGAACGATAACGCCCATCCCGGACCCCAAAGCTCCGATCACGTGATCTGAAATTTGCAGAAAGACCCCTAGGGTTTCTTCCTCTCTCCTCTCTCATTTTTTTTACACATTAATTTATAATTATTCACCATACCGCACATAGTAATATTCTTCAACGTCTCTTCATGCAACAAAAGAGTAACATCCAATTTTATACTATATCCATCGACTCTTAACCACTTGTAAACTTAAAAAATTTCGCCTCAGAAGTTATTAGATCCAATGATGATCAGAATAAGATAGATTAATTAAATTATCAAGTCACCTGCGTAATCTATAACAAGTGTTCTACTGTTCAGAGTCTTGGTACAAACAACCCTGTTAGGCTCTGTTCTTTCCGTCTGAACAGAACTGAACAGAACTGAAGAGAACTGAAGTGCAGTACAAATTATAACTAAGCAAGACTGAATAGAACTGAACAGAACTGAACTGAAAATAATGAATTTTCAGATGAAAATAATGAATTTTCAGATGAAAATAATAGAGCCTTAATCGCATTGAAAATTCATTGACTTCATCGAAAACAATAAAGTCAAGCCCTAGGCGGCCACAATAATTTTTCATACGACCACAAATTGTGAATTATTAGCCCTTCTCCGATGGAAATCTCATTAGAATAAGTGAATAACAAGGTAACAAGGTACTCAATATGTTAATTCTCCAGTAACATACCGATTACCATACCTGTTAGGAAGCGAAATGACTTATGACAAGTTAAGATGAAATTTTATTGCTTTAAAATTAACAAGTAACCATATTTTGGGGCTACAAACAAAAAAGCCCCCAAGTATCCACTATTTTGTATAATGTTTTTGTACAAAATACTACAAAATGTATCCACAGAGATTTATTTTAAAAATCCTGCAATTAGTGCTTTAATACATCACAAATAAAAGAAGATATACACTAGTAACCATATTTTGTACAGTACATCACAAATAAAAGAGTGGATACACAAGAAATGAAAATCAGATTAAGGGACGAATTAAAGTTTCAGATACGAGCCTTGTGAGTTGTGAATGTTAAAAATGTTGGTAGATTCCTTCTTTAAAAGTTTATTAGATAACGTTCGACTGGATTAGTATTTAAAATAAATATCAAATGGAGGAAAAAAAACCACCGATCAGGGAAGAAATTACACGAGTCGCAAGTCGTAACGAATTGTAACTAGTAACCACAAAACAGTCGAAGTTGTATATTGATGGCCTATGTACTTGTATCGAGTATGTCGTCGAAATAATTAAAGATGTAAATGGCCCACCACGTTAAGTGGCACCCTCTATAAAGGGTTGCTTTGCTTCTCCAATTCTAAAAGTTTAAAGGATTCATTTAATTTGTTTGGAGAATTTTCAGCACCATCATCATCATCCTCTCCACTAAACTCACCTAGCTAAAACCAACAACAACAAAATGGGTCTGCTATACCAAGCCATCAAAATCCCCAATGCCATCACACTCTCCTTCTTCTTCAACCTCTTCGCTCACGCCAGATTCCTCTTCATCGGCGCTCTCACTCGCCTCGGCCTCTACAAGCAGCCTCCACCTGAAGACGACGCCAATTCCACTGACAATTCCGAGCGATTCATCCTCATTTTCGACGGCTCCTGTCCGTCCTTCGTCCCGATCGCCGTTTCAGTCGTCACCGCCGCGATTAAGCGGAAAGTACCGATCGTTCAGTGCCGAGATCTCGCGGTACGTAGGCGACAGGAGGTGGAGGATCAACCGGAGAT
>JAQRGC011758270.1:0-10098 GCA_028659135.1 Plantago lanceolata
TTACTAGATAGGATTTGTAAGGAACCTCATCTTCTATCTTAGTAAATTCAAGTCCAGGATTGGGCGAAGTGGATTAGTTGAAGGATTACGCCACCTTCAGATACTACTATAAACTGTGTGTTATTTACTTCCTGCACTTACTTTCAACAAGCTATTATACTCTGTTTACTTGTTCTTTCTGATTATCTGCTTAACTAAGTATTTAACTTAAAGACTTCCGCTATTCTGATTAATTAAGTATCAGCAACACTCTGTGCTTGCTGAGAAATTCGTTTTAGACTTCAAAAAGCATTAAAGACTATTCACCCCCCCCTCTAGTCTTTAACCTTGTTGTCTAAGGGACCAACAACATGGAGTCTATCTCGAATTCCATGGATAATTGCCATCTCTTTGAATCAACGCCTTGCGTTGCTTCACTATAGGTCTCAGGATCTATGGGACTTGCAAAGTCATTTACAACGTCCTCATCCTTGACTAGCAACTGATGCGCGGGAGCCACGCCCTTCAGTCTGTCAGGCCTACGGAGTGAGTCTTGTGTTTGTTTGCGAGAATCATTCTTCTTGCGAGGAACTGGGGCTTCAGTGTCAACTGTAGTCCCTTTAGAGGCTGAACGGGACCGATTGGCCGAACCAGGCGACCGAGTCGCACTGGTCAGCCAATCCGGTTCGATGGTCGGTTGGGAGGGATCCCGGGGTTCCTCTCCTACACTTGGAGCAGCATTTGTAAATTCAGTAGAATTTCTATCAATGCTCCCACTAGCATGAGCACCCATACTATAAGGTATACTCATGCCAAGTGTATCCGATCCAACGAGTTCTCTAGCCTCTAAATTATTTTGTGCATCTTGAGTTACATCAAGATCTACTTTATCCTTTTCAAGATCGCTAAGAATGTTTCGTTCTCTAAGAACTTGGCATTCCTAGATACAACAATGGTGTGATCTTGATCGTGATAGAAGTAGTATCCCTTGGTTTCCTTGGGATAGCCTACAAAATAAAGTTTCTCACTTCTCGTTTCCAACTTAGAAGTCATAAGCTTCTTGACATACGCAGGACAACCCCAGGTTCTCAAATGTTCAAGACTCGGTTTACGATCGAACCATAATTCATATGGAGTCTTATCGACTGACTTAGATGGAACACGATTAAGAATGTAGATTGAAGTTTGTAATGCGTAACCCCAAAGGTATATCGGTAACGTTGAGAAGGCCATCATGGCTCGAACCATATCCAATAAGGTTCGATTCCTCCTCTCAGAAACTCCATTCAACTGGGGTGTTCCAGGAGGTGTCCATTGTGACTTGATCCCTTGACCCTTAAAGTAGTCAAGAAACTCTTGGCTCAAGTATTCGTCTCCTCGATCCGATCGTAGAGCTTTAACACTTTTTCCAAGTTGTTTCTCGACTTCAACCCTAAACTCCTTGAATTTCTCAAACGATTCAGATTTGTTCTTCATAAGATATACATATCCAAATCTAGAGAAATCGTATGTGAAGGTGATGAAGTAAGGAAATCCACCTCTCGCTTGAGCGGGAAACGGACCACACACATCAGTGTGTATCAGTTCAAGCGGTTCGTGCGCACGTGTGCCCTTTCCCTTGAAAGGTTTGCTGATCATTTTACCTTTGAAACAAGATTCGCATTCTCCATGAGACTCCAAGTCAAATGGGGGTTAAATAATCAAGTTTAATTAACCTTGCAATTCTTGTGTAATTGATATGACCTAGCCTACAGTGCCACAAGTAAGATGAACTATCTTTACTACTAAGTCTCAATCGTTTGTTTGTTGTATGAAGTAAAGCAATATTACAGTTGAGCATATATAAACCATTCACAAGAGAAGTCGTTCCATGAACAGTTCCATTAAGCGAAAAATAACAATTGTTATTAGGAAAACGGAAGGAAAACCCTTCATTGTCTAACACTGGAATGGAAATAATGTTCTTGGTAATAGAAGGAACAAAATAGCAATTATTTAGTTCAAGTCCAAAACCGGAGGGCAAATCTATGACATCAGTCCCTACTCTTTCGACGTTAACTCGAGAGCCATTGCCAACTCGTAGGTCGATCTCCCTTGGTCTAACCTTCCTGCTTCTTGTGAGCCCCTGTACATTATTACAAATGTGTGAGCCACAACCAGTATCTAATACCCAGGAATTCTCAACTGTATAATTGTTAACTTCAATAACAAACATACCTTGGGTGGAGGTGGATGCACCATGCTTCACAAATCCATCATCTCTTGGACTGTCATAATTAAACACCCATTTCCTTATAAAATATGTACTTGGCCTCGATTTCCTTTGTCTCCCTAAGCCTCGTGTGATAGGGTCTAACCCTTGCACTTACATTGTTCTTACCCTTCAGCTTTCCGCCTCGAACTGATTGGTGTACCATCTCGACCTATTGGTATATGCTTACCAGCAGCCATGGAGACCTTTCGGAATCTCAGGACAGTACTCTTTTCATCTTCTGTTGACATTTGGTCCAGGAGCTCCTTGAATTTTGCAAACATCTCATATGGCATCATATGTTCATATGTTTTGCGCATATCCATGCTCATGGATGTCACCAGAATATCACGAGCCTTGAAGGCGTCATACATGTAAGTGATATAAGGACCATCCTCGTCGAACTTTTTGACTTCTTCAACCTCTATGAGAGATGTAGGTACAGGTGTGTCCAACACTTATTCAATCCTTTCTTGACGCAAGACCAAAAGAACATTTCGGATCCAATCCTTAAGGTTTGGACCGGTAAGAACATGTTTGTCTAGAATGGATTTAACAGACAGGTTCGACATTTCTAACCTAGAGAATAAGAAAGCAATAGATAGAGAGATATTAATAACGACAATGAAATTAAAATCTATGATTACAATTAGCAACTAAATACATCCAAGGTCTTTAGTAGTATTTAGCTCCCACTCATTTTAACATATTCATTGTCCCCCAAAACACATGAATACGAAACAATATATATCAAAGTCTGTGAGTGGACAGGATCCCAAAACATATTACCACAATACCATGTTATGGCTTGTGTATTGCAAATAATAACTTTGGGTAGGCCTTCATGGCACAATAATATTAAAGATGATTGTGCAGTTTTATAAAGGTCTCCTTGGCACGCCGACTGCTACTACAAAAGCCATTGATGTGCAGATTGTACGTAGTGGATCTGTTTTGACTCAGCAGCAAAGACTGACTCTGTTGGAGCCGGTTTATGGGGATGAAATTAAATCGGCCTTGGATTCAATTGGAGAGGATAGATCATCGGGGTGTGATGGGTTTACATCGAAATTTTTTAAGGGTTCTTGGAACATCATTGGGGTGGATATTATCAAGGCAGTCCAAGATTTCTTTAGAACAGGGAGGATGCTAAAGTGCTTGAATACTTCCTTGATTACATTGATTCCGAAGAAGACTAATGCTACCTCTATTAGGGATTTCCGCCCCATCTCTTGTTGCACGGTCTTATATAAAATTATTTCAAAAGTGCTTGCACATAGAATGAGCGGTGTCTTGACTTACCTTATTGGTGGGGAACAAGCGGCCTTTGTTCCGGGGCGTTTCATTCATGATAACACCATACTTGCGCAAGATTTGATAAGGGGTTATGGTAGGAGGAACATGTCCGCTAGATGCATGATGAAGTTAGACTTGCAAAAAGCGTATGACTCGATCCAATGGGATTTTGTGGGCCAGTTGTTGAGGTTATATGGGTTCCCGGATCAATTTGTTAGATGGATCATGGTGGGGCTTACGACCGTGACGTACCAAATAAATGTGAATGGGTAATTGATTGAGCCATTTGAAGGGAAAAAAGGCTTACGACAAGGTGATCCTATTTCCCCTTATCTCTTTGTTCTTTGCATTGAGTATCTTAGTAGATTGCTCATGACTTTACAACATCATCCTACGTTTCGATATCATCCCACTTGTGCTCATTTGAAGATTACACGCCTCTCTTTTGCGGATGATCTCCTATTTTTTGCTAAGGGGAATTTAAAGTCCGTAGGGGCCATTTTAGAGAAATTTAAGGTTTTTAGCCGGACTTCGGGGTGTCACCGGGGTGTCACCTACTGCCAAGGAGCAGATCTTGAGGTATACTCAACTTCGTGAGGGTGAACTTCCCTTTAAGTATCTTGGAATTCCGCTCAATGGGAAGAGGCTATCGATATTGCAATATCAACCCTTATTAGATAAGATGACGAGCAAAATACGGCATTGGACAGCTTGTTGACTTAGCTATGGGGGTAGATTACAACTTGTGCAAAGCATCCTTTATGTGGTTCAAAATTATTGGAGCCACCTCTTTCCCTTCCCCAAGAAAGTAATGAAAAGCATTAATGCGATGTGTAGACAATTCCTTTGGTCGGGGGAACTTGGTGGAAGGAAGGCTCCCATTGCTTGGGAAGATGTGTGTAAACCAAAAGTGGAAGGAGGCTTGGGACTAGTTCATTTGGAGACTTGGAATAAGGTATGCATGTTGAAGCTTTTGTGGGCGATAAATGAAAAAGCCGATAAATTATGGATTCGGTGGATTCATGCGGTATATGTAAAGGAAGAATCAGTTATGGGCATAAAGGCTCCCACTCAAGCTTCCTATCTCTTCAAGAAACTTCTGCGCCTAAGGAACTTGGTACAGCAGCATACAGTTTGGCAGCAACAGGTGGGAAAATCGGAATTGACTACACATGCTTTTATTGATTGCCTTCGACCTGCTGGTCCCCGTGTACGATGGAGAGAGGTGGTGCTACACAACATTGAAACGCCAAGAGCTCGCTTCATTTTATGGATGGCTGTGAGGAATAGATTGGCTACAAAGGAGCACTTGCAGAAATTTTCCATTCTTCATGATCTTCTTTGCGTCTTCTGTGAGCAGGAAATAGAAACAATCAACCATGTGCTACTGGGGTGTACTGTAGTTAGACGTCTTTGGTGCAGCATTTTTCGTTGAATCAGTAAGCCTCTGGGCAGTTTGGACTGGCAGGGAGATGTGTCATAGTTATGGGCACACACTCGAGGTAAGAATCCACGGAACAGAATGATGAAAGCACTTGTTACGGAATTGATTTATGAGATCTGGGCTGAACGTAATAGCCGCATTTTCAGTCAGAAAATTAGAGATTGGAATATTCTGTTGAGGCAAGTTGTGCAGAAAACAGTTGGGCGTTGCTCTTTCCATCCAAAACTGTTGCCAATTTGTCATAGTTTTGATAGATTTCCTGTGATATCCTGAGTCTGTTTTGATTTTTGTAGCTTTAGCTTCTTTCTGTTTACTGCATCGTTCAATGCTTTTTCTGTACGTGAGTTGCTGGACTTGATTTTACCTACTTGGAATAAAAGCTAATTTGTTCCAAAAAAAAAAAAAGGAAAAAAAAAAGAAAAAAGGAACTCTTAGTAGTAATTTATTTGAAAGCCCATTGGGCCAGAGAAAATCCTATTAATAAGTCAATCACGGCTGGACCGACTCCTAATCAACGTTCTTCAAAGCCCAACTAATCACTCTGCACACACAATTTCTCTCGATTCTCGACTAGCTCAAACTGTTCTGAGTGGAGATTCCTTGGTGCAGAAGAAGAAGAAGAAGAAGAAGAAGATAAGTATGAACCCTAATTTTTTCCCATTCGTTTCAATTTCAATTGAATCTACTCATTTCGATTCGTTTCAGAACAATCTTGTTCATGTTTATTCCTTACCTGATTGCTGTTTTGAATCTGTTTCTATTCGCAATTCATATCTCGCACGTATATGCTCCAATTGCTGTTATGATTTATGAATCTGTTTCTGTTGCTCAATTGCTGTTTGGATAGATCCTCTTATTTCAGTCTCAATGAATTTTGAAAATTTGAGTTCGATTAATCGATTGAGATGTGAGATGTATTTCGAATTTTCGATTAGGGTTTCTACTTATTAGCTTCATTGATGCTTATCTGAGCTGCTATATAGACAAACACTAATATAATCATTGCATTTTCTAATTCACCAGAGTCTGTGCTTAAAAAACAATGACAAGCAACAAGGATGATGGTGCTGCTGAACGGATTAAAGCTGCGGCTTTATCGGCTGCAAAAGGTCTCAGCCGTGCCCAGGCTGAGCGGGCAGCGGCTGCAGCTGCTCGTAATGTGAATGCGTATGGGCAGAAGGAGGAAGGCCCCAGCAGATGGCAGGAGAGGAAAGAGGCCAAGAGGCAAATGTACTGGGAGAGTACTGAGAAGCAAGTTCGACTTGGTGAGAGGAAAGACACCAAAAGCGCTGCTGTGTCCGCTCATGCACAGTGCCAGAAGTGCTGCCAGCCGGGGCATTGGACTTACGAGTGTAAGGGTGAGAGGATTTATATGTCCAGACCCTCTAGGACGCAGCAGTTGATGAATCCGGTTCTTAGGATGAAGCCTTTGGACCCGTCTGAGTTGGATTATCAAGATGGTAAAAAGGAGGACATGACAAAGGACAAGTCTGAGAAGAGGAAGAAGAGTAAGAAGAGGCATCAGTCGGAGAGTGAGAGTGATGCTTCGGACAGTAAATCTGATGGTAGTGATTCTGATGTTACAGATGAGTCTTCGGATGAGAGTGATTCCGAGGAGGATAGGAGAAAGAGGAAGAGGAAAAGCAAGAAGAAGAGAAGTCATCGGAGGTATAGCTCTGAGTCGGATTCAGAATCAGATTCTGAGGAGGATAGGAGCACTAGGAAGAAGCAGAAGAAGAGAAGTCACCGGAGGTATAGCTCCTCATCTGAGTCCTCTGAATCGGATTCAGGATCTGATTCTGAAGATCGTAGCAGCAGGAAGAAGAGTAAAAGCAAGAAGCATCGGAGGTATAGCTCCACGTCTGAGTCCTCTGAATCTGATTCGGGGTCTGATTCTGATGACCGTGGCAGTAGGAAGAAGAGTAAAAGCAGGAAGAATGGAAGAAAGTAATGCCACAGGGATACATTATCTGAGAGTGGTAAGATAGATAAACTTGTGGTTTGTTTGAATTAATCCTTGTCTGGTGATTTGGTCAAGGATTAGAGAAGTATCAATGTCTTTAGCCTGGAATTTCGTTTAGTTCCCGGGAACTAGTTTTGGTTTCGGATGCTCAGCTTCATCTGTTGTACTTCTAAAGTCGCCGGAAAGGCTCTGTACCTACTCCCTTCCAAAACAGAAGTATGTGAAGATCTGTTTTAGGCTCTCAAATTTCTCTGATGTTTTTACATTTGGGCTATTGTAACAAACTGTTCTCATTTTCATCTTCTATTCCTTGTGTTTATCATAGAAGTCCCATTTTGGGCTAATATGTAAACTTAGTTCAACAATCTTCCATTATTTGTGATAAGTGATAACCAGATAATTTATACCTTGCTTTGTTATTAACCATTTCAATTTTATTACTAGTAACCAAATGTTTACAGTTATTAGTCAGTTGCTAATTAACCGCTGCAAAATTCTATCCAAATAATCCATTGAAAAGAACATCCAAATTGCAACAACAGAAGGCGCACACAACATCTTTCTTTCTCCTTGCAACACCTCTAACGATGGAGACTCAAACTTCAGGGATTGGCATCAAGATCTACAGAGCTTCACCCGAACCTGTCATCGAAGACCCCATGCCTCCACCGGCGACCACCATCACTACCCCGGGAGGCCGTAAACGCCGAGCAATGGCAAAGGGAGTCCAAAAAACACTCTCGAAAACATCCTTACTCGCTAACTTTCTCCCAACCGGAACCCTCCTCACCTTTGAAATGGTCCTCCCTTCCGTCTACTCCAACGGACAATGCTCCCATGTCACAACACTAATGATCTACATGCTCTTAGGCCTGTGCACAATGTCTTGCTTCTTCTTCCACTTCACTGACTCCTTCAAGGGACCGGACGAGAAAGTCTACTACGGTTTCGTCACTCCTAAAGGGCTGGCTGTTTTCAAGTCGGGTTTAGGAGTGGAAGTGCCGAAAGATGACAAGTTTAAGGTTGGTTTGAGTGACTTTGTTCACGCGTTGATGTCTGTGCTTGTGTTCGTGGCGATCGCGTTGGCGGATCATCGGGTTACAAGCTGTGTTTTCCCTGGCCATGCGCAGGAGTTGAATGAAGTGATGCAGAGTTTTCCATTGATGGTTGGAATTATCTGCAGTGGCTTCTTTCTTGTGTTTCCGACGACTAGATATGGAATTGGTTGCGTCTCGGTGTGAGTTTGTAAATCCACTACCATACAAATAGTATGTAGGTCTCACTCGTATGTATATTTAGCCGTGTATGGCTGTTTGCGGTTGTTTAAATGTGCTTGTATTTGTAGAATAAGTATTGTCTTTAAAGAAATGACAATTTGGTGCATAGAAATTTAGTCTTTGTACTTAGAAGTTAGAACAGTCCCTTTATACAAAGTGGTTCTCCTGTATACTACTTCACTTGCTCCACCATCTCCTATCCTCCTTGAATGATGCCTTAGAGCTGTTCGACAGAATGTCTAGAGTAAAATGTGAGCCCACAAGGCCACACAATCAACACGTAAAATTTCTTGTTGAATAGGTTGTGCTATTTGGGAGTGTACCAAATAAAATTGCACAAATGAATTTTATTGAATTTAAAATATTTGAATTTACAATCTCTATTAATCCTCTGATTCGACTCTTCAAGAAATATCAAGAACTTGGACTTTTGAGAAGTTTGAGCGACTTTAATGCTTTGGTCTTCTCCTCGTTGACTTTGAAGTCTGGATTTTAACTCAAGGGGCTTTACAGCTTGTTCTTGAGATGATGCTTTGACTTTATTTGAAGTTGGCGGTTGACGCTTGTTAACTTCTTGGATTTGTTGATTCAAGGGCCTTCGCAGCTTGTTCTGAATCTTCACTTGAAGTTGGCGGCTGTCGCTTGTTAACTTCTTGGCTTTGTTGATTCAAGGGTCTTCGCAACTTGTTCTTGAATTGTCGCTTGAAGTTGGCGAATGTCGCTTGTTAACTTCTTGTTGACTTGACTTGATTGTCTTTGCAAGGAGATCTTTGACTTCGTCTTGAACTTCTTGACTTGTGTATCTCTATCTTCTTCAAGGGCTTTGTGCTTGATCTTGATCTTGATGGAGAACTTGACTTGAGTTTGTTGATTCGAGGGCCTTCGCAGCTTGATCTCGAACTTGACTTGAATTCGCTTGAAAGCGTTAGTTCAAGGGCTTCGTAGCTTCATATTGAACTTGGCAGGGGATTTGTCTTGACTTGGATGACGTCGATGCAAGGGCTTGCGCTTGATCTTGGATTGAACGCATGTTCTTAACTTGATCTTCGCGACGAACGCTTCTTCAAGGGTCGTAGAGACTTGATCTTGAATGTGTTGAGGTTGTTGCTTTGATCTTCAAGTGAGTGACTCCACGAGCTTTGTGATGGAGTTCGGTCTTCTATGCAACGTTGCTTCAAGGGTCGTCGAGACTTGTTCTTGAATTTGCTTGCGGTTGCTTTGGCTTTCTTGAAGAACTGCTGGACTTCTTGCTAGAAAGGCTCATGCAGGCGATTTCGATCTTCTTGGCTTGGTGTAGGCTTCTTCACTTCTGTTTGAGCTCTGGACTTCTGGCTTCTGAAATCTGACTTGTGATTTTCTGGTGGAGAATGAGCTCCTTATATAGGCGTAGATTATGAGGCTTAGGCCTGGTTTGGGCTTGGGCTAAACCTGATTTGAGTATATCTCTAACTCTAACACTTTGATGATGTGGCACAATCCTACTGGTCAATTCCCAATATGGATTGAGTTAGGAGATCTTGAGTAAAATTCCGCAAGAAGTCGGACACTTTTTGCCTATTGGACCGAATCTAATTGGTCTGATCTTCTAGAATTTTCTAGATCTTTGATTTCTCTACGCGTGAGCGCTGATTTCGGGTCAATCGGACATCGTATGAGAAAGTTATGGTCAAAATACCGAAAATGCCCCTGCATATATCCCTTTTACGAATTTGACTCTAAAATCTTCATCCGAACTCCAAATTGACTTCCGTTTTCGCCAAATTCGAGCTACATTATAGTCCTTCTTTTCCACGTGGAACAATTTCATAAGAATGTTAAAATCAATTAAAAATCTATAATAAATGGAATTAAATTTAGTAAAATTCCAATTAAATATAGAAAATTAATT
>JAQRGC011759074.1:0-15859 GCA_028659135.1 Plantago lanceolata
TACTAGGAATTAAAGCTAAAAGTCCTGCTGAAATGTTCCTCTTGTACAAGTGCCTTTCTAACAAATTTTCCTACAGGCTTAAGAGTACTAATTTCTAGACTTAACATAATTTAGTCTTAATGGAATTTCTCATCAAAAAATTACAAGTTTCCTAACAAATTTCCCCCTTTTTGATGACATGCAATCCATGACTAAATTTACTCAATACTTCAAATGTTCTGAATATTAATAATTCAATGAACACTTATGCAAACTTGCAATAGATAATATAAACAGTAAGTTCAGCAAGCAAGCATAATATCCGAAACAGTAAAGTATCAGAGCAAGAAATAATAGGTCAAAAAGATTGTAAGGTAGTTATCATTCAGTAAAGAGATTTTACAAGAATGGGCAGATAACTACATACAAACTAGATTCAGCAGACAAGTGAAAGATACAGAATTGGACAGGGAACTTTTACAATTGAAAAATCTGATGTTCTAATCAAGAATGAAGTTCAAGAAAACATTCTGGAGCAAACTCAATGGAATCAAGTTCATAGTTCTCCAAAAGCCTTCTTGTGTCTCTCTCAAGATTTATTCCCAGTCTGACTCTTTCCTTGTAGTCTGTAATGTCTTTGAATCTGATCATGGCAGCCTCATTCCATAGGTGTCTTCCCCATAGCCATGTATTATCCATCTGTGATCGAATGGTTCCTTGTGATCTGTAGATTTTGCTTAGATACACCAAGTCCTCATCCTTTTCTTCAGCAGACATATAAAAGCATTCTATTGGTTGCCAACATAGTGCTGGAGTGGGCTTACCAGAGAGTATGGCTGGTCTAGTAACAACATCTTGTGGCATTCTGTAATCAGGAATGTTGACTTTCCAGTCTTCCTTAAGTGCATCTCTTCTGATTTGAATTTCCTTGTTTAACCCGTAGCTAGCCCGGTCTTTTTGCATTGTGAGCTTTCTATCAGCTTTCAGATCATTCCAGAGGAACATTTGATCCAAAATGACTTGTGGAAATTCTTCATTTGATAGCAAATGATGCAGCTTAATGATGTGCATCCCAATTGTGGTTTTGAACACATGCTGAACAGTTTGTTCATTATATATCTTGTTGTGTTCAGCATGAGCACCAACCCTATCTCTTTCCCTTTCTGTAGCCCTTCTTTGATTTCTACTTTGTTGAGAAGCTGAGCTACCTCTCCTTCTCTTGGTGGCAGTTTGTCTTGGTTTTGGGGGTTTGCTCTGCCTTGAACCAGAGGAGAGTGGGACAATTGGTCTAGGCTCATGGCCTATAACAATTCCATCTTCATCAACTCTAGTACCATCCCTTAGCGTTCTAGTGATTTGCACTCTTTGAGGTGCTAAGGGAGTTGGCACTGATGAAGGATTACTTGCTGTTAGAGGGGTACTTGCTAAGACCATTTGAAGTTAGTGTGGGATCAACACTTGTACTTTCTGAACCACCTTGTATTCCTTCCCCATTAGACATGGATTGCTCTTGGAGTGATAACCCTTTCAAGCCTATGTTCAAGCTGAGCTTTGCTAGACTTGCATCTATAGAGCTTCTCTCATGCAGTAGTTCTTTCAGTGTTCTTTGCATGGAGTTGAATTGGCCAGCTTGTAAGCTCAGTCTATCACTCACATCTGTCTTTTGATCTGCAAATGCAGCCAGAATATCTGTGTATTGCTAAGAGGTTGCTATAGAAGCATTGTACTGATACCTCAGATGAAGATCAAACTGTGCAACTGAAATTGCAGCAGTTCTTCTCAGCAACAACTTTAGAGTTTCATTTACATTTAGCTCCTCTGTGTTGAGCAGTTCTTTATTTTCTTTAAGCATATGGTCTCTATGTTCCAGAAATGCTTCAGCTCTAGAGGATTGGATCTGAATGGAGGGCATGGGATTTGTAGGATTTGAGAGGTTTCTGATAGCTTGATTTACAAACCTGTCATCAGCAGGTGTAAAATCAGCTCTGATCTCTTCTTCACTCTCATCTCCTTCTGATGAAGTGAATTCATCAGTTGAATAAGCATGTTTTGCATTATCTAGATCAGCCACCATGTTCCCTTTGTTTTCAGCTTGTTCAACTGGTTTCTCAACAATATGCTCAGAGGCAGGGACTGGAGTCTCAACAGTTTGCATTACATCAGTGACTGGAGTAGGAGCATTGAGCTCTTCAGCAACAGTTTGCTTTTCAGCAGGGATTGGCTCTTCAGTATGCATTTCAGCAGTGACTGGTTCTTCAGCTATATGTTTTTCAGCAGGGACAAGCTCTTCAGTATGCATTTCAGCAGTGACTGGTGGTACAATAGTTTGCTCAGAAGCAGGGACTATTTCATCAGTGTGCTTTTCAGCAGGGACTGGAGTAACTGTAGTAGTATGACAAGGTTGACTGTCCCTTATTTGCAGGATAGGGAGCGGTCCTTTTGAAATCTGGCCATAGTCCAGCCCAGTTGTGCTTTCAAAATCACTAGCTTTCATGGCTATTTTAATATGCTCATCTGCAGATGTATCTGTGTCTGTATCCATGATTTCCACACTCTCTTCATCAATGGATTTCTTGCCTTTATTGACAACAGATCTCTGGATGGGTTCTTCAGCAGGAGATGGTCCTTGCTGAGATGGAGGGTTTTGTGGAGGAGTGCTTTCTGATGGGGGTTGTTGAACATTTTCAGCAGGCTCATCAGCAGCTATAGTGTTAGCATTATCAGTCAGCACTTGTGCATTTCCAGTCCTTAATTATCATCATCATCATCTCTATCATCATCAACAGCATCATGATTTAAATCATCATCCTCCATATTTTCATCCTCCTTCTCTCCATCCACTTATTCCTCAACTTCCGTTTCAGGCACATTAGCCTTAGAGAGATTGATAAAAGGAGTATCATGACCTTCATCATCCAGAATGATTAGATCCAAGTCATGATACTTGTGCTTGCTGGTGACTTCTTCCTCATCACCAATCTGGTGTGTGTCATCAATAGCTGGAAGCTTATTTTCAGCCAGCTTTAGCACCCTTTCTTCTCTCAAGAGGTTCTGAAACCTTTCAGTTAAGGCCTTCATCTCTATATCAATGAATCTTTGCTCCATCCTTTCAGCAAAGGAATACTCCTCATAGTTGGTCAGGGTGTGGACAAAATGATCAAGATTAAAGAGAGTCCTACTCTATCTCTCTAATTTCATTATATTGAAGAGATCTGAGAAGTCCTTCATCTTCTATGATTGCCACAACTTAAGTACTTTTTTAGGACGTGTGACAATCTTCTCTTTAAATTCAGAGAGAAGTGCTTCATCAGTCAGAGCAAGAGTAGAGGCAGAGGGGGATGATTCCTTCCTATTTTGAACCTGAAACAAAAAGTTGTTAGTTTCAGCAACATGGGTGTCAACAACCTTAGAGTTTTCAGATAGAGAATAAATTACCTCTGTATCAGCAGCAGGTTCATTTATCTCTTGCACTTCTGGTTCATTGGTTTCTGTTAGTGGATTTGTTTCAGCAACATCCATCTTGTCACCCTGAAACTTAGACATATTAGAAACATGATATAAACAAGATAGTTTGATATCTTGCTGAGTAAGGTAAACTACCTACTCTTCAGCAGTTGTTTTCCTATTCTCTTCTTCAGCAGCTGGTGCTTCAGAATCTTTGTCTTTAGAAGCATGTAAACAAAAAGATTAGCAAAAGATAAAAGCATTTTAGCATAAGAAATAGAATCTAGAAAATGAACTACCTGTTGAGGATCAGCAAGAGCATTTTCAGTTCCTTGAATTTCTTGTGCATGAACTGCTTGTTCTTAAGCAAGCTTCTCTTGTATATCAATGGCTTCTTATTCTTGTTGAGTATGGTGAAGGATTTCAACATGCTCCCTTGTTGTTGCAACAAGTTGAACGGCTACATTTTTATCTGTAAACAGAGAGGCAAGTGTAGTTGTATCTTCAAATTCATCAATGCTCATAACTTTGCTAATATTTTCTAGAGCCTCTTGTTAATGAATGAGATCTTGCGCTCTCCTTTCAGTGTCAACAATTGTTTGCACAGTTGCATCGTCCACTGGTGTGTCTAGCCTAGATTTATCCCTTTCAACTATCTGGGAAGCAGCAACAGCAAGCAAGTTAACACCCATCATAAACTGGGGGTCTTGCTGAGTGGCTTCAGACACTGTTGTGTCAACAACTTGTTCAGTTGTGTCATCCACAATAACTACTATCTTAGGCAATTTTTCAGCCTTTTTCTTTGTTGGTTGCTTTCCTCCGTTCTTGAATTTTTTCTGAGGGGGAGAAGAGGAAGCAACTGATTGTTCAGCAACACTGGAGGATTTTATCTTCTTGCTGACAGTCGAAGAATCAGCAACCTTGGTGTTTTTGGTAGCTTGCTGGTGCTGATGTCTTCCAACAAAGTGTCCTCCTGGAATGGTTCTTGAGTGTCTTAAGGTTATCCCTAGCTGTTCCAGCAGGTAACATATCTTGATTCCCAAAGGGAGATATGTATCTGCAGTAGCTTTCTGATTTCCATCATCATCTTGACATGGTATGGCTTTGAAGTCTTTCACAGACTTGATGATGATGTTGAACAACACTTTAGCGCCGTTCACTGTGAATTCATTTCCATCTTTGTTCATATCATAGATTAACTTGACCATGCTCCAGCTTCTTCTGCTGAACTGATCAAGACCACCTTTCTGACAATGAAAGCACTTGGATAGAATATATCCAATGTTATTGTAGGTGTCTATAATATGTTTTCTTCTGCAACCATTTGTATGAAATTTCAATGGGCTTGAAGGATCCTCTGTATTTTTTATGACATTATACATAGTTTTCAAAGTTGGGTCATCAAAAGCAGGCACTTCTTCAAGGGTTCCAGTGGCTGGAATTTCAAATGTATCACCAAGGTCACTCCATTTCAGAGAAATGTTAAGACCTTGTACTGATGTCTTCAACAAAGTTTCTTCTTCAGAAACATCAAATGTTGAGTTGTTAAAGAATTCCGCCACATCCATGGTGGACATTCCGGTGGGTTCCTTTTCGAGGAACTTCATTATAACACACTTTTTCAGTTTGATGACAAGTTCATCTGCATCCTTGTCTTGCACCAAGCATTTAATATGCTCTTCCTTAGCTATGGCTCCCCAGTACATCATTTCTTCGCACTGAGGTAGATGCCAATTTGCAATGGTGAATGGGAGTTCAAGCTTTCCTTTCCAGAAGGAAAGTGTTGCTGGTGAACTGGATGCAGAAGCTTTTGAGCCCTTGGAGCTTTTTGTACTCTTACCTATCATTAGACGATAAAATTGGTCTTTAATGCGTTGGATATCGTACCGGAACAGGATAATTTCTCTTTGAAAAGTTGTTAGGTTTCAGACTAATAGAGAAAGAGGGATGTTTGGGAATTTTGGGAATTTTGGGACTGTAAAGTTTTTCAATTTTATATATAGTGTCCGGAATGTCAAGAGATTAACACATTTACAGTGTTAATTCTTTTCAGCAAGGTAACTTGCTTAGACACAAAAGTGAATCAGCCCACTTTTCATTAAATGCTAGTGGGGCCACGTTTCGTAAACTGCAACCCACTAACAAATAAAATTGATCTCAACCGTAGGATGATCAACAATCTTTTAATCAATGGCTCAAATTGCATTTTGAGTCATGATTATGTTGTTGTTTTATCAGAGCCAACAGTTACTATACACATGTCTCAGGGACAGTGTACCTTGAGTACAGCTGATTTGGTCTTACTGATACCATAACATGCCAAATGAACATTTTCAACAGATGAAATTTTAACTCTCTTAAGCAAGGTGCATAAATGTCTTGCATAGTTACAGTCTTGCAGAAAATAGTTCTCCCTGAGTTTATTGTCTTTATCTGTTGATTTATGTGTACTGAGATATCTTGTTGAATACCCGTTTCAGCAAAGATCTCTCTTCTTTGGACAAAAGACAATAAGACACGTGTAGATCAATCAGTGAGTAGTTCGCTTGCTGAGTACCCATCTCAGACTTTGATTAGACAAAGAGTTGACTAATTACTTGCTGAATTTCCGTTTCAGTCAAGTTTCTAAAAAATGCTTGCTGACAGCGTATTTCAGCTGTCATTTATTTATATGTCTTGCTGAATACCCATTTCAGCAGACATGTAGCACTTAACTTCTTTATTGGGGCAGTTCTAACAACCCATTGAAATAACTTACGGACCTAACTTGAACTAGATCTGAGACAGAGAGTGGTGTTGAGGGAGTTGTTTAGATAATAATCCCCACAACACTACTAAATAACAGAGTAAAATAAACAGCGGAATTAAATGAACACAAAACTTTTCTCAAGTGAAATGAATACCACTTGAGAGATAGCCAAAGGCTTCAAAGACTATAGTAAATGATCAAAACTTCAGAGATTACAATGATGAATCATCAACTACTTAATCCTAAAACACGAGGTTAAAGATGAAGTATCACCTACTGTTTTTCCTAGCTATAAACTGAAACACAGAGATCCCAATACATAACTAGACAAGAACTAAACTCATGTAAAACAGAAAAACTCTAATAACTAAACTTCAATGCTTCCAGGAATTTTTCTGCGTCATCTTTCTTCAAAGCTTTACTTGAGATTATATAGCAGTCTTCAAGGTACTCATATAGGACAGATTTGTGTCTCCTTCAGTACTTATAATCTCATCGTGATTGTTTTTCAGAGTGTTCCTCAAGACTATCCTTCTTTACTCTTTAGCAAGATCTTCACAGAATAGAAAATCTTTCTATTCCAAAAACTTTCTACACACTTCTTCATGCCGTGCATCTTCATAGATGTCATTCTTGAGACACAAGATACACCAAAAACCTACTGTTGTGAAGAAAATGTGAAATCCCTAATAAGTCCATAAAGTGCTAGACATGTGTTGTACTAATGTTGACTCAACATGTACCAGAACACGGGACCATGGCTCTTTCAATCTCCCCCTTTTTGCCTTTTCTTCACAAAACCAAAAGAACATAACCAAAACAGATAAGAACAAAAACAAGAGCCAGACACCACAAAAACTCCCCCTTACTCAACTCCCCCTTACTGATCTCCCCCTTTTTGTGAAGAAACCTGAGTATCAAGCAGATCAAGCTGTTCATTGAGAACCCTAAGCTCACCCTGCTCATGCAAAAACTGCTGATGCAAAAGATTGGACTGAATGACCAGAAATGGAAGAGGAATAGTGCTTGAAAACCTCCTTGTGGCCTTCAAAATAGATGTTCTGTCAACATCCTCATCAACACTGACACTGGGAGCAACATCAGCTAAGTTACTAGCCGGAGCCTGGGCCTGAGCTTGTCCCCAGGGTAGATCAACTACTCTAGTGTGATGCACACCAGTAGTAAGAACAGATGCATGAATAGGTAGCTAAGTGAACTCATCAATCTTATCCTCCCCTTTGGGAAACTTGTACCAACCTTTAGTCAGGAGCCTGCAAATAAGAGAGGGATAGGCTAACTGGTAAGTTCTGGCCTTGGACATGCGCCTCACAATCTCCATGCCCAGGTTGATATTCAACCAGATCTCCAGCTTGTACAGAAATACAGCCGCCTCTGCTGTTGCAGCAGTCCCATTGGTAGTTGGGAGCCAATTCCTGCAGCAGAGTTTAAAGCAAACATTTATCAAGGAAGTAAGCTTGGAGATTAATAAGCCAGTCTCCCAAGCTGTGACCTTTCCTCCAGTGATCACCTTGGCAACCTCATTCAACTGTCCTACATCTGTGAGGGATATATCAACTTCCTCACAGTTAGGAGACTTCAACAAAGTATTGATGGCAGAGGGAGACACATCATAGACCTTTTTCCTGAAAAAGGCTTTCCCAAACTTGGAATGATCAACAGTGGCAAAGTTCAGTGACAAATTGTAGTAGAATTGTCTCACTGCAAGTGGACTATAGGCTGTGAGTTACTTCACAGAAGACCAAAGTTTCCTGTGTTGTAGAAAATCAATGACTTTCTGGTTCTTGAAGCCATCTACTTTGGGGGCTTCTTCTGCAATGATTTTTATTTATTCAAACTTATTCCATTCATTGGAATCCTCCTCCAGATAGAACAAAGTATTGGAACTAGGACCTTCAAAATATGATTCCCCATCAGATATATCCATCAGATCTTCCTGAGCAGCTGCAACTTCTTCTTCACCATCCTCCATATCTTCATCATCATTAGGAGTCTCACTCTCAGCAGGTGTTTCAGCAGATGTTGGCTCAGCACCTTCATCTTGTAGTGGAATCCCTGCAAAATTGGGGTCAGAACCAGACTTATTCTGTGCAACCACAAAACGAGCAGCATCATCAGAGCTTTGATCATCATCAGAGTGAAGCTCACGAGTCTCTGGGAGTCTCTCCACCTCAGTCAATTCCTCCTGACGAGATTCAGGATTAGTTGTCACATTAGGCACAACTGGTGTCACAATTGTCGGGACAGATGTTGCCCCAACATCAGCTGTCTGGACTTTCTCAGCCTGAGGTCTGGATTTAGACTTGGGTTTCCAAATTCTTTTGAGAGGAGCATCCCAAGAAGAATCAGACAGAGTAGGAGACGATGGGTTAGGGTTTGTGGCAAGAGGTGGAGAAGAGGTGGTGGCTGTAACATGGGTTTCAGTAGCTTGCTTGGATTGATCGGCCATGGTTGATTGATGAATTTGTGCAGAGAACAAAGGGAGAATTCTGATGAGAGTTTGAGGCTTCTAGGGTTTCGAGAATTGGGAAAGTTGAAGTGATCATTACCCCAACGGCTAGTGGCTGTTAAATAGACAGGAGTGTAACGTTATAATCCTGCCAGGTGCAAAAAACTTGAATACACTCAAAATACCAACTTTAGTATGTGTGAGATCCTGCAAATCATGATACAAGGTAACAAACACACAAACAAAAATCTCCAAAAATAGATTGAGCAAGATGATTTTTAGTGTGAAACGTGGAGAAGTTCTTAAACAAGGCATAAAGTATTGAAGTATGAAACTAAACAAAACTCAAGAACCTTCCTAATCTAACCAACTCCCCCCAACCAAACCATCCCAAAGCAAGAAACCACATAAGAGCAGAGAAAGACAACTGAGAAACTTCACGTGATACATAAGATGTTATCCCAACATTCAAGTCCACACAGGTTCTTTGTCTCCAGAAAAGATTAAATAGACTCAAACTCAAGACTCTGGAATGAATTTTCTCTTAAATTTTTCATCAGGTCCTCCTTGGGCTTTGTAACAAATCCCATTGTTCATTAGGCATGGCCTTGACACCAAAAAAATGATTCAATGTAGTCTTAGAGAATCTGATCTTACTCATTAGAGAAGATTTGGGCCAAGGAAACCGCACAACCCAGGAATCCAAAGATTCCCAAGGAGAGTCTTGTCTTCATTTGATCAAGTTCCTGCTTCAAGTGTCAAAGAGAATTGCTTCTCAGTCACAATTTTTGGCAACCTGGAATAAAAACACCTTGCAATGGTATAAAAACATCTTGTGCAAGAGAAACACCAACACACGAAGGTGTAAGTGAGAGCAGACAGTTTTTTGAAAATAGAGACAGACATAGCCAGAAGTCTATTGTTTGATTATTTCAGCCTCATCTAGATACATGATCCTTTAATACTTGAGATATTAGGACAACAACTTATATAACAGTGAAAAATTCAGAAGAGAAGTCTGAAAGAGCACAAGAAGTACACAAGAGAAGATACAAAGTACAAAAGAGACTGGATGTTAACCAAGTTGTTGGGTTAACATCCCACTACACACCTTAAGACCTACACAATGCAGATACCAAGAGATCTCCGTAGGTTTTCAAATCTTTGTTCATCCAAAGGTTTGGTGAACAAATCAGCTAGTTGGTTGTTTGTTTCTACGTGTTCTATATTAATAGCTTCTGACTCAACCAAATCACGCAAAAAGTGATGTCTTATATCTATGTGTTTAGTGCGTGACTGTTGTAGAATATTCTTAGTGAGGTGTATAGCACTTAGGTTGTCACATAGCAGCAGAACAGCATCACGTCTGAGCCCATAATCAAACAACATGGATTTTAACCAAAGTAATTGAGTTGCTGCACTTCCAGCTGCTACATATTCAGATTCAGCAGTGGATAATGAGACACAGTTTTGTTTCCTACTAAACCAAGACAATAAATTATTGCCTAAGTAAAAACACCCTCCACTTGTTGGTTTTCTGTCATCAAGATCACCTGCCCAGTCAGAATCTGTAAATCCGAGGAGATTTAAGTTTGTATCCTTTGTATACCATATACCAAGAGTTACAGTTCCAGACACATACCTCAGGATTCTCTTGACTGCATTCAAGTGGGTGGTTTTAGGTTTGGCTTGGAATCTAGCACAGACACACACATGAAACTGAATATCTGGTCTTGAGGCTGATAGGTATAGTTAACTTCCGATCATTGACTTGTACAATGTTGGGTTAACATCCTCCCCAGCACCTTCTCTATTCAGTTTTACAGTTGAACTCATAGGGGTTTTCTTGGGTTGGGCCGTGTCAAGACCAAATCTTTTCACAAGATCTGCAGCATATTTCGTCTGATTCAGAAAGAGACCATCTGCTTGTTGCTTGATCTGAAGTCCCAAGAAGAAGTTCAATTCTCCTATCATGCTCATCTCAAATGTGGTGGACATAGCTTTGACAAACTTATCCAATAGTACAGAGTTAGTTGCACCAAAGACAATGTCATCAACATACACTTGAGCAATGCAAATGTCTTTATTCTTCCTTAAGACAAACAGGGTTCTGTCACCTTCTCCTCTAGTGAAACCAAACTCCAGAAGGAACTCTGTCAATTTCTCATACCACACTCTTGGAGCTTGCTTTAACTCATACAGAGCTTTTTGTAAAAGAAACACATGCTTTGTCTTGAATGGATCTTCAAACCCCTTTGGTTGTTCTACATAAGCTTCTGTGTCAATGTCACCATTTAGGAAAGCACCTTTTACATCCATTTGGTGCAAAGTGATTTTGAGGTAGCAAGCAATGGCAAGAAGGATCCTGATGGATTCTATTCTAGCTACTGGAGAAAAGGTGTCATCAAAGTCTATCCCTTCCACTTGAGTATATCCTTGTGCAACCAATCTAGCTTTGTTTCTTACTATTTTTCCATCCTCATCAGTCTTGTTCTTGAAGATCCATTTTGTTCCTATGACATTTTTGTCATGTGGTCTGGGCACCAATGTCCATACTTGATTCTTTTCAAACTGATTTAGTTCTTCTTGCATGGCATTGATCCGATGTTCATCCAACAAAGCTTCTTTGACATTCTTGGGTTCCACATTAGACACATAGCAAGTTACCTCATCCTCCTTATGAACAGTGGACACACAAGCATATTCCTTGGTTCCTTTTCCTCCTGCCAGTGCTTTAAGTTGATTCCTTGTTCTAACCCGCTCACTAACATCACCTATGATCTGATTAGCAGGATGGTTGTTTCGCACATTAGCTGAGGCTTCCTTTCTGATGGGATCCCGTATCCTGTCAGTGTTGTTAGCTTCCTCAGTTTCTTCATTTGTGTCTTCGTCCCTACCTGATTCTTTTGCAGACTCATCTGTTGGTGTTGGCTGGGATGTTGGGGGAACATCATTGATATCATCACCTATGTCACCAATATCTTCCAGAGTATGAGCATCATTATTTCTTCCAGTGATGCTTAGAATATCATCAAACACTACATTGATCGTTTCTTGAATAGTTTGCAGTCTGAGATTGAAGACACGATAAGCATGACTATTTTCTGAGTAGCCTAAGAACACCCCTTTGTCACTTTTTACATCCAGCATGGTTAAGTGATCCCTGTCATTGAGTATGTAGCACACACATCCAAAAACATGGAAGTATTTCAGATTTGGTTTCCTTCCTTTCAACATTCATAAGGGCTCTCCTTTGTTCCTGACAACAAATATACTCTGTTGATGATGTGGTAGGCTGTGTGGAAGGCTTCTGCCCAGTATTTCTTTGAAATATGCATGGAACTCAACATGACTCTGACCATTTCTTGTAAGGTGCGATTCTTCCTCTCAGCAATCCCATTTTGTTGAGGTGTTTTTGGAGCAGAGAACTCATGATGTATCCCTTTCTTGTCACAGAACTTTGAGAACTGGTGGTTCTCAAATTCTCCTCCATGGTCAGATCTTATTCTTTTTATGGATTTATCATGCATATTCTTGATCTTGGAGTACAAGAATTTGAATGCCTCAAAGGTGTCTGATTTTTCGTTCAAGAAGTAGACCCATGTGAACCTGGAGAAGTCATCCACAATAACAAACACATACTTTTTGCCTCCTACTGAGGCTACTTCCATGGGCCCCATGAGATCCATGTGGAGAAGATCAAAGCATCCGGATGTACCTGGGTGTTGGGTCTGATGTTGGAGAACACTGTGCCCAACACGAGTTTGTTTTCCTCTCAAACACTTCTCACATACGATTTTTCCATTCGGTGGTAGCTGGGGAAGTCCTCTTACTGATTCAGTTTTCAGTAACTTGTGTAGATGTCTGTAATTGGCATGTCCCAACTTTTGATGCCAGAGGGTAACTTCGTCCACTTTGGAGATATTGCATGTTACTCTCTCCACAATCTTGTAGCAGTTGTCACTTGATCTCCTTCCTGTAAGAATGCATTCATCAGACTGATTAAGGACATAACAAGCAGTTTTGTCAAATTTAACCAGCATATCCTCGTCACAAAGATGACTAATGCTGATTAGATTTGCTTTGACTCCTTCTACAAGATAAACATCACTTAGCTTAGGGAAGCCGGGAACGTTCAGAGCTCCCTTCCCAAGTATCTTTCCACTTGATCCACCACCGTATGTAACTGATCCACTGTCAAGAGGCACAAAATTGTTGATATGATGTCTAGATCCAGTCATGTGTCTTGAGCAGGCGAATCTATATACCATTCACCAGTAATGAGTCTTGTGGCAGCCATAAGGCATATGAGGTCATATGTTAGGGCAATTGTTTTGCAAACATCGGACTCAGGATGGGAAAATTGTGCATCTTTCTGAGAAATATTAGGTTTCTCAGGATGACAGCATGAATGCTGTGTACCAGGAATTGCACATGGTCTAATATCCTTTGTCATCGAAACTTTTTCTTCCCCCAGGAGATAGTCTATACTCAGATGATACGAATAGATGTCTTGACATAGAATCGTCTGATCTCTTTACATACTCAGGGAGTTCTTGAAGTTGTTTTCAGAATCATTCCTGACCACAGAGTGACAGTCAGATCTCCTTTCGAGTTTGAGACCCATGTTTGGAGATTTTGAGAGTCTGGTCATAAGGATTCTGACAGGTTTCTTCTGGCTGGGGTGGTTTCATGGTTCGAGTGGTGGACACTATAGAAACAAGAGTGTTCCAGTGTTCAGAGAACCAGTTTGCCAGAAGATCCAGAGTTTTAGGGACTCTGAATTCACTAGTTTCCATCTCAATATCAAGTCCAATAACTTACTTATGGAGGTGACAAGCTCTTGATGCCAATTGAAATAACTTACGGACCTAACTTGAACTAGATCTGAGACAGAGAGTGGTGTTGATAGAGTTGTATAGATAACAATCCCCACAACACTACTAAATAACAAAGTAAAATAAACAGCGGAATTAAATGAACACAGAACTTTTCTCATGTGATATGAATACCACTTGAGATATAGCCAAAGGCTTCAAAGACTATAGTAATTGATCAATACTTCAGAGATTACAATGATGAATCATCAACTACTTAATCCTAAAACACGAGGTTAAAGATGAAGTATCACCTACTATTCTTCCTAGCTATAAACTGAAACACAGAGATCCCAATACACAACTAGACAAGAACTAAACTCATGTAAAACAGAAAAAACTCGAATAACTAAACTTCAATGCTTCCAGGAATTTTTCTGCGTCATCTTTCTTCAAAGCTTTCCTTGAGCTTCTATAGCAGTCTTCAAGGTACTCATATAGGAAAGCTTTGTGTCTCCTTCAGTACTTAAGATCTCACCGTGATTGCTTTTCAGAGTGTTCCTTAAGACTATCCTTCTTTAGCAAGATCTTCACAGAATAGAAAATCTTTCCATTCCAAAAACTTCCTACACACTTCTTCATGTCGTGCATCTTCATAGATATCATTCTTGAGACACAAGATACACCAAAAACCTACTGTTGTGAAGAAAAGGTGAAATCCCTAATAAGTCCATAAAGTGCTAGACATGTGTTGTACTAATGTTGACTCAACATGTACCAGAACACGGGACCATGGCACTTTCACCCAAGACTATGTCTCAAGGTTATGAATCTGTTTTCCTGAAGGGGTTTTGTGAAGATGTCAGCAAGTTGGTCCTCTGTTCCAACTCTGATTAATTCAATGTGACCTCTCTCCACATGTTCTGTAATGAAGTGATTTCTAACCTCATTGTGCTTTGTCCTAGCATGTAGTATAGGATTTTGCGAAATTTCAATTGCACTTGTGTTATCACACAAGATGGGAGTCTTCTTTTCATAGATCTCATAATCCTTCAGTTGTTGCTGTAACCAGAGGATTTGGATAGTACAACAACCAGCAGCAATGTATTCTGCTTCTTTAGTAGATGTGGCAATGCAACTTTGTTTCTTGCTGAACCAATAGAAAAGTCTGGTACCAAGGAACTGACAAGTTCCAGAAGTACTTTTCTTGTCAAGCATGGAACCAGCATAGTCAGCATCAGTGTAGCCAACCAGATGCATGCCTGAGTCTTTGGGATACCAAAGACCAACATCCACTGTGCCTTTGACATATTTCAATATTTTTAAGGCAGTTTTATAGTGAGAGATTCTAGGATCACACTGGAATCTAGCACAAACTCCTACATCATATTGAATGTCAGGCCTACTTGCTGTAAGATACAACAAGGACCCAATGCGCTTCCTATACTTGTGTTCATAAACACTCTTATCAGATTCAGTATATGTCATTTTAGTCCCAATGCTCATAGGGATTTTGGCAGCCTTTAATTTAGGCTTGATGCCAAACTTGGTGAGCATCTCCTTAGCATACTTTGCTTGACTAATGAATATCCCATCATCAAGTTGCTTGACTTGCAACCCTAGGAAATAGTTCATTTTTCCCATCATGCTCATCTCAAATTTATTTTTCATGAGATTTGCAAAGTCTTCACAAAGTAGCTTGTCCTTGGATCAAAAAATTATGTCATCCACATAAATCTTGACCAAGAGAAGTCTACCATCATTGTTCAAGGTTTTATCAACCTCACCCTTCTTGAAACCATTTTTCAGCAAGAACTTTGCCAGAGTGTCATACCAAGCTCTAGGGGCTTGTTTCAGACCATACAAAGCCTTTTCAAGCTTGTTTACTTGCTTGGTTTCAGATGGGACTTCAAAACCTGGTGGCCACATAGACTTCTTCAGCAAGCTCACCATTCAGGAATGCACTTTTAACATCCATCTGGTAAACTGTGAAGTCATTGTGTGCTGCAAAGGCTAGAAAAAGTCTAATAGCATCCAATCTTGCAACTGGAGCATATGACTCATCAAAATCTAACCCTTCAGTCTGAGTGAAACCTTTAGCAACTAGTCTTGCTTTGTTTCTGACTACATCACCATGTTCGTTTAACTTGTTTCTGTACACCCACTTGGTACCAATCACCTTAAGTTCATTGGTATGTGGTACAAGTTTCCAAACCTTGTTTCTTTCAAACTGATCCAACTCTTCTTGCATGGCACTGATCCAATCAGGATCTTTGAGTGCCTCTTGAATAGTTTTTGATTCAAGACTTGAAAGAAAACAAGAGAACAAGGATGTATCTTCAGTCAGCAGGGATGCTTCTTCAGCAACCCTTTTAACTGCGCTTTCAGCAGCTCCCAAAGTTG
>JAQRGC011759507.1:0-18183 GCA_028659135.1 Plantago lanceolata
GTCCATGTACTTCAATTAGTTCTAAAAACGTATTCCAACTCTTCAAACAATTGCATACACATGTCCATGTAAGTACGTGAACCAATCTTATATAGTTCAAAGTACCCTAATGCAATTAATGGTAAACTGCATTTTAGACCATGTACCTTAATAGTTACAGAATCGGACCATACGACTCAAGCAATTACATACACACATATGTGTCAGTGTATGGACTAATGATACATAGTTCAAGGTTCTAATTAGGTGTGTGTTCGTATAACTTTATTTGTCTATATACCATGTCGCTTATTCTATTCGAACAATATCCATGTGCAAGAACATCACGATGGACCTACATTCTCAAGGGCTCTGACAAGTACATCACCCAACAGTTCAGGACCTTAGAACTTTGGTGATACTCTTGTCAACCACAATTGATTTCTACTATGCGAGTGTGGTTGCACTCCCGACCATTTAGTATATTATTCACTTGATTCCTATCGTGTGGTACATTGATAATTTGATATACTCATGTAATACCGTGACATAGCCAAGTTTGCAATTACTATATACAAATATTTCACAGTTGACTCATAGAACGAATATAGGCTAAGGCCGTTTATTGTTTCATCTACTGAGGAAACTTAAGGTGAGGACTTAACAACTGTAACCGAACTAACTTAAGAAGAAAGTCTAACTTTTATCCTCTAGTCACAAAGTAGTGAATCATGTCGAGAGTCACACACGTTCATGTATATTCATAACTAGATAACCCAATGTAGCAAGACCGAAAGTACTCGCTAGTGATCACTCCTTGACATATTAAAGTTACCTAGCCATATGCGTTAGTCCATCCATGTGATGACTGGTTAAGATCTGTATGCATGATCATCGGCGACGATACTGACTTGAACTATTCAACTAAACTCAAAAGAAACGGTTGTGCAGTTGAATGTTCGTTTCTTGTATGTCCAGGTTCCATATGGTTTTCCAAATCAAAATGAAACATATCCTAGCTATATGATCTCTTTTGATCTGTTGACCTGGATAAGTTGATGACAGTGTTTTAGGCACTGTTATCTAGTCCTTTTAGTCGTCTTTTGTATGTATTTGAGTGTTGTTTCACATGCATATTGTTAGAATAGTGCCACATTTGTGTTTATTTGAATCTAAAAGTGTTTAGGTATACAAAATGACGTGTTTTAGTGTGATTTCGATGTGGTTCTATTGCGTTGCGATTGTCTCAAAGTGATTTGGAGCTCGTGCGTGTGTTCGTGCACATTTTCATTGAGGAAAATACTTATGGTAAAGATTGATCGAGATTTAGGTGAAGAGTCAAAGATTTGAAGCAAAATTTTAAAGTGAGACAGAGAGTTTTGGAGTTGAGGGCCACTTTGCCTACCCTTCTTTAGGAGTGGCTTACCCCTCTTTTGGATTTTGGCGTACTACTTTTGGTCTGTGGCACCTTGCCATTTTGGCCTCTAACTCCTTCATATAGCATCAAATTAAGTTGAATCAACGCCCACACATATTCAACGTAAAAAGCTTTCCAAGGTTTTGCCACTTTACGCTCTGTTTCCTAATCTAACTTGACGACTTGGCCCAAGATCGACCCAACTTGTATTTAAACCCTCTTTTACATACTTTTTACTTACGACTTTGTTACTACTTTCACACTTTGTCAAGTTAAAGACTTCTATGTTAGTTTTTTAGAGAATTATTCTCTCAATTTGTATACCACTTGATTGTTTAGATGTTCAGAGATATTACATCAAGTTCACTTTTTCATCACCATAAGTCAACCCAACATAGGTGACACCAGCACCGAGGTATAGGAATAGAACAAATAACGATTTTGTTCTCATTTCCCAATCCTAAAAACATGAAATTTCGTTGACCAGTTCTACAATAATATACCTACCAAGGTCCAATCCTATTGTGTACATCCCATGCAAATATACTAGACCTGAGGTTACAAGATGATTGTTCGGATTTCACGATAATTTGTTACGCACTTGTAATACTAAAGAATGCAAAACAAGTCAAGTAAGGAATTTAGTAAACACATAATTAATATTAATCCAGTAATCATAATGGTTGTATTAAAATGCACTAAGGTCACGCTCTACGGTGTAACAAAGGTTAAGGTATTATTGCTCGACGGGCACAATTCTACAAACAGAGTGCATAAATCTGCAATTAGCTAGGTTTAACGCTTAAGTAATAAAATCAATGCGTTTTTCGTTCTATTGAACAACTCGATAGCTTTATCCAAATGGAAACAATATACACATACCCCATCCATAACTTTTATAATCTAGGTTTTTTATACTTATATCGTTAAGATGCTCACATTATTTTCCAGGAGGTTACATGTAGTCATTTGCTTGGAAAATTAATGTGTACCTCCAAATGTAAAATGACGTATTTACATAACATGCGAGTACTTGATGATTTTTTTATGTTTTTATGGATGCTTGAATATATAAGTGTGAAACATAAATTCACTTTCTCGCACTTACATCATCACGTAAAGAGACTTAGCTTAAATATTCAATCATTCATTTCTTTTTACAAATTGTAATGATGGGAACATTTCCGTTAAAGTAATATTAATATTACATTGTAATTTGAGTTTAAAAGCATGAAATCAAAATGTCGGCACCTATCATGTCAAGGCTTTGTAAAACTTTCTATTTGGATATCTGAGAACACTTGAGAAAAAAAGTTACTACAGATGCTTGAATAAGAGTGAAAACATATAGGAGTATTCATTATTTCACACTTTCCTAACCACGAAAGCCATCTAGTTACATAAGATAATCATTCATTTCTTTTCATAGATTATAAAGGTAGGACCCTTTTCGTTAAAGTCTAGTATTAAGATTGTCGTACTACACGGTCAATAAGCACGAAGTCAAAATGGCTGACACCCGTCCTTTCAAGGCATCACATAAACCTTTTATTTAATAATCAGTACACAAATTTTTATATTCAAACCGACAGATTTCCTTCGCAAGAACTTGTCATATAAAGCGATATCACAAAGAGCACGGTAACCTAATACATGGTATGAAATGTGTTCACAAGAAAGAGTACATTAATTAATGCGTGTTTTCCTCCTAATGTACGATTCACATCTTTCCCCAAATTGCAACACTGCGATCTTACCTGTCAATAATTTTTATATAATCCAAAATTTAAGATCCCCGCGTTATTTTCTAGTTACATACTTACATGTCATTTGCTCAAAAAACCAGCATGCAAAATTCATTTTCTCGCACTTACATTAATATCGTCAAAATCAAAAGTAAATTTATATTAGCCAAAGGTCAATCACAACTACACCAAAGATAATCAAATGAGAGAGAATTTGGTGGTAGCTTAGTGAATCATAGACATGGGGTGTGAATTATGCATGCAAGGACAATGCGTAAAGATTTAGAAGTGGATCTTAACTAGACTTGATGTGGGACTTGTACCATATCAGAGCACTCCCGATTCGGGCATGATACGCTCGCAAGGTTTCCAACCTAAAGCCAATTTAGCAAGAGACACCAAAACCAAGTTTAAGACACATCTTTAAAAGACTCATTTCAATTAGTTGGAAAATGCCCAATTTTACTTCACAAACTCTACCAAGATCAGAACTTAGAGCTTAATTGACCGAAGTTGTCACCACTCATTCGAATGTAAATGCTTAGCAACTCAAATGCATGATCAAAACTTAGTGAAGGAATTGAGGATACATCTCATGCTTTACATAATTCAGCAACCCTATAGTCTACAATTCACATTATACCACCAACTACTTATTAAGCTACTAATAATCATAATCAAAGCAATACCTCGTCACGGAACGACAATTAGCTTCAAAAGTTAACCATTCAATTATTTTCACAAATCGTAACGATGGGAAAAACTTCGCTAAAGTAATATTAATATCACTGTAAATTGAATTTAAGAGCATGAAATTAGAATGTCAACACATGTCCTTTCAAGGCTTTGTAAAACCTTTTTATTTCGATATCTGAGAACAACACTTGGTGAAAAACGTTAATACGGATGCTTGAATAAGAGTAAAAACACATAGGAGTATTCATTTTCTCACACTTACCACACCACGAAAGCCAGCTAGCTATAGAAGATAATCATTCAGTACTTTTCACATATTGTCAAGATAGGACCCTTTCCGTTATAGTCTAAAATTAAGATTATCATAATATGTGGTCAATAAGCATGAAATCAAAACGGCTAAGACCCATCATTTCAAGGCATCACAGAAACCTTTAATTTGAAAATCAATGCATGAATTCTCATATTCAAATCGACCGATTTCATTTGCTTGAACTTGTCATATAAAGTGATAACAGAAAGTGCATGGTAATCGAATACATGGTACGAAATGTGTTCACACGAACGAGTGTATTAATTTTCCATAAGTCAGATTTAAATCATGAAATTGATGCGTATTTTCCTCTTGACGAACAATTTGTTATCTTTTCCCAAATTGCAACTGTCTACACTTACCGGTCAATAATTTCTATATAATCTAAACTTTAAAATTCCCGCTTTAATATTCTTGTGTGTTACCATTCGCTCTAAAAACTAACATGTAACTCTCTAAACGTGAACTTGCATATTTACATATCATGTGAGATTACTTTTACAAAATTTTCTTTATGAAGGCTTGAGTAAGAGTAAAAACATATGTTCATTTTCTCGCACTTACCTCTTCACGGAAGTCAGATAGCTACAAAAGCTAACCATCCACTTATTTTCATAAATTGTAAAGATAGGACGCTTACCATTAAAGAATAACATTAAGATTTCCGTAACATGAGGCGAATAATCATGAAATTGAAAAAAATAGAGTAAAAACATATATTCATTTTCTCACACTTATCTCATCATGAAAGCCAATTAGCTACAAAAAGCTAATTGCTATACATTTCTTTTCACAGATTGTAAAGATAGGACCCTTTCTGTTAAAGTCTAATATTAATATTATCGTAATATGAGGTCAGTAAAGCATGAAATGAAAACGGATGACACGCGTCCTTTCAAGGCATCACAAAGACATTCTATCTTAAAATCAATGCATGAATTTCCACATTCAAGTCGACATATTTCCTTTGCTTGACCATGTCGTATAAAGTATTAACACGAAGAGCGCAATAACCTAATACATGGTAGGAAATGTGTTCACACGAAAGAGTATATTAATTTTTCATTATTTAGATCTAAATCATGAAACTAATGCGTATTTTCCTACTGACGAACAATCCGTTATCTTTTCCCAAATTGCAATAAGCTAAACTTACCGCCCAATAATTTCTATATAATCTAAACTTCAAAATTCCCGCGTTATATTCTCGAGCGTTATATATTCGTATTTTCCTCCTGACGAACAATCCATTATCTTTTGCAATAATCTACGCTTATAATCTAAGCTTCAAAATTCCCGCGTTATATTCTGGAACGTTACATATGCGTATTTCCCTCCTAATGAATAATCCGTTATCTTTTCCCAAATTGCAAAATTAACCCGTCAATAATTTCTATATAATCAAAACTTTAAAATTCCCGCGTCATATTCTAGGTCGTTACCTGTCATTTCTCGATAAACCAGCACTGTAACTCCGACGGTAAACTAACATACTCACACATCATACGCCATTACTTTCACAAAGAAAGCACTATGAAAGCTTGAATAAGAGTAAAAACACACATAAATCTACCAATATTTCAATAATAATGTCTACATTATAAAAAAAAACCCTAGAAATAAAAGATATTTGTAGAAAAAAATTTCTTTCATGACATTGAGCCAGGTAATATTTCCTGATTAGCCATGGTATATTGTACACTGTGTCATCATTACTCCATCAAATCTCATTTTTCTCCTTCTCTACAAACTACACACACCCATATATATATATAAATCTATCTTCTACACACGCTCAGTACCAAATCTCATCTGCCAAAAGCCCTAAAAAGTTCAGACTCAGATTTTCAATCCATCGCCCAATCCTGAAACCGACGGCTACGGATGAATTCCAATTCGTCCTCCCGTTAGACATCTATTTCCCGATCATTTGCTGTTGTTGATCTGGAATTTGATTTCTGTTCTTCTTTTTTTTTTTTGTTTCTGTTCTGTTCTGTTTTGTGATCTGTTTGTTTGTTCTATGCAATTCTGATTTCAATCGGATTTGTTTGTTTTTGAATTGAATTGATTGGATTGGATTGGTGTTGGTGGAGATTTTGGTATATGATGATTGGATTTTAGAGAGGCGTTTCTGATAAACATGCCAGGGTTACCGGAGAGGACTAGAATTAGTAGTGGTAAAGGCAACAACAATGGGAGTGGGACTGATAACGCCAATTCATTGGCTGTGCTGAGTAATGATAACCGGCCGCAGTATGGCTTGAGCTACAATCAGCTCGAGGAGGTATTGTTTTGTTGTTGAATTTATGTGGTGAAAATGTTTATGAATTATATTAGAGCTTTGTTTTTATCTGTGATTTTGTGGAGTTTTCTATGATTTGAACTGGGCAGAGTTTTATAGGGATTGTGTTTGTTATGTTCTATGTTGAGTCTGAGTATTAGGGAATTGGTGATTGGAGGCAATGCCGGTTGATTAGTGCTTTGATGTTTCTTGAATGCTGTGGTTTGGAAATTCTGTATCTGCTTAATTGTGTAAATGTGAATTCGTTTTGTCGATGTTGTGTTAAGTATTTGCCAAACTTTTATTAAGGAAATGTTTATGAATTATATTAGAGCTTTGTTTTTATCTGAGATTGTGGAGTTTTCTATGATTTGAATTGGACAGAGTTTTATAGGGATTGTGTTTGTTATGTTCTATGTTGAGTCTGAGTATTAGGGATTCGGTGATTGGAGGCAATGCCTGTAGATTTGTGCATTGATGTTTCATGAATGCTGTGGTTTGGAAATTCTGTATTTGCTTAATTGTGTAAATGTGAATTCGTTTTTTCGATGTAGTGTTAAGTATTTGTCAAACCTGTATTAAGGAAATGTTTATGAATTATATTAGAGCTTTGTTTTTATCTGAGATTGTGGAGTTTTCTATGATTTGAACTGGCCAGCCAGAGTTTTATAGGGATTGTGTTTGTTATGTTCTATGTAGAGTCTGAGCATTAGGGAATTGGTGATTGGAGGCAATGCCGGTAGATTAGTGCTTTGATGTTTCGTGAATGCTGTGGTTTGGAAATTCTGTATCTGTTTAATTGTGTAAATGTGAATTCGTTTTGTCGATGTAGTGTTAAGTATTTGCCAAACTTTATTTAAGGAAATGTTGGTCGGTGAGTACTTATAAGTTTTGCGAATGGATGGGATTTATTTTGTTATCAAATTGTGTTACTGGGAGAAGTATGATATTGTATGTGATGTTTGCATTGGTTTTCGGTTTTGCTGTTGAAATCCAAATTGTTGTTATTTAGTTGTTCATGCTGTCTACTCAATCTTGTTTGGTTTCTCAACACACTGCATTTGAATTGGGTAACTTGTGCATGGGTAGTGTGAGAATGATTTTGTGCTAGTGGTGTAACTTAATATGTTGTGTGTGTTACCTTTTGTTATCGAGCAGTGTCAAGCTTCCTACTTTTTTTTTTTTTTACCTGAACTAGATTAGTAATGGAAGTTCACTGTGGTTGTATTGCAGTTTTGGTGTGGGCTGACACAGCATGACCGCCAAAAACTACTGAGGATAAACAAACAGACTCTCCTTGAGAATGCACGGAAGAGAATGTATTGCTCTAGGTGCAACGGTTTACTGCTTGAAGGTTTTTTGCAGATTGTCATGTACGGGAAGTCTACGAAGCAGGATATGCCCAGAGCGCGTGACATTGTTCGAACAATAAATGTGCAAGATGAGATCAGCTTATGTGCAGAAGATGACTGCCAAGAGGATGCTTATAATCCATCAGTTCATCCATGGGGTGGGTTAACAACTGCCAGGGATGAGACACTCACTCTGCTAGACTGTTACATTTGCTCCAAGTCTTTGAAGGGCGTCCAAAATGTAAGTCCCACATCTATGTTATTCATTCAGTGCAATTCTGGCTTTTTTTGAAAAGAACTTTTACTAAAAATCTGCTTTCATTTGATATTAGGTCTTTGATAGTGCATATGCCAGGGAAAGGGACCGGGAATTGCTTTATCCCGATGCATGTGGTGGAACCTCTAGGGGTTGGATTACTCAAGGAACGACTGGTTTTGGTAGAGGACATGTAAGTAGAGAAACATGTGCTCTTCATACTGCGCGATTGTCAGTGCGAACATTAGTGGACTTCTGGTCTGCACTTGGAGAAGAGACCCGGCATTCTCTTATGAGGATGAAAGAAGAAGATTTTATTGAAAGACTCATGTACAGGTGCATGTCCTGTTTTTATTATTCATGTTATTTCTTTCTCTCTCTAAAAGAGTAAACAAACATTGTTTGATCTATGGTCTCCACATCTCTAATTCTGTAATCAAACAGAATAAACATATTTGTCTTTAATGTTTGCAGGTTCGACAACAAAAGGTTTTGCAGAGATTGCAGAAGAAATGTAATACGTGAGTTCAAGGAGTTAAAGGAACTAAAGCGCATGCGAAAGGAACCTCGTTGCACTATATGGTTTTGTGCAGCAGACACAGATTTTCAATATGAGGTGTTGATTGGATTGTTACATTTTTCTTGACATTTCAATCCTGTGTTATGCATTGGGTGATGTTTAGGATCACATAAGTAATTCCTTTCATGTTATAGGTGACATCAATATGCAGCATCTTGATGCTCTTTCTTTCTGAATTGCCAGGTTTGTCATGATACTGTTAAAGCGGACTGGAATCAGGCAGTTTCTGATTCTATTGGAACATATCATCACTTTGAATGGGCAATTGGAACTGGAGAAGGAAAGGCTGATATCGTGGACTTTGAAGATGTTGGCTTGAGTGTACGGGTCCAAGTAAATGGTCTTGATCTCAGTGACTTGACTGCCTGCTATATAACATTACGGGCTTGGAAGATGAACGGGCGCTGCAATGAACTGTGTGTAAAAGCCCATGCTTTACGAGGACAACATTGTGTTCATTCCAGGCTTGTGGTGGGTGATGGATTTGTAACAATTACACAAGGTGAAAGCATTGAGAGGTTCTTTGAACATGCAGAGGAGGCCGAGGAGGAAGAGGTAGTTTTCTCACAAGTGATTAATGTACTTCCATTTGTTTGTGATGCACGTCAAATCCTTTCCTTGTAGGCCTCTTCTCATATTTTTATAATTACCAATTTATATTATTATCAGGATGATGATTCCATGGACAAGGATGGGAATGACTTTGATGGTGAATGCTCTCGTCCCCAGAAACATGCGAAGAGTCCTGAGCTAGCTCGAGAATTTCTCCTAGATGCTGCAACAGTGATTTTCAAGGAACAGGCATGTNCCCCTCTTCTTCCCTGATCAGGCTTCTCCATAATGTTTTGGTTTGTAACAGTTATATGCATATACACCACCCTCCCCCTATGCGTGCATTACCGAGCAGTGCTTAGTTTACAATACTTGCCCCTTTCCAGTTAATTCTTGTCTTAAGAGGTTTACACTCTATTAACTGTGGGGTGCATATTCTTCTGAATCCAGAAAGAATACCTGATGAAAGAAGAAATAGGAGGTGTCTATTTAGCAATCAAAGCTTTCTTACTTGTTTACAATGGGCTACTACTTGAAAGTTTTGTCATGCTAGTAACCTTTTTGTGCAACAGTTCAATTATCTAATGCAAGATAACATGACTTCCATCATATGTCAAACATCCTCACGTCCTCATATACCTTGCAGTATTTCTCCCTTCACAATGAAGAAATTTGCTTGTAACATGCGATAACATTAGTTAGAAGAATTTACATCTGCGTATTGGTTTATGTTTTTACTAGCTCATACATTATTACATTCTACAGCTGTGAGATGTCAAGTTTTCTAACTTGGCCGTCAATTTCTACAGGTTTCAAAAGCATTCAGAGAAGGAACGACCAGGCAAAATGCACACATCATCTTTGTGTCTCTTGCTTTGCAGTTGTTAGAAGAACGTCTACATGTTGCTTGCAAGGAAATCTATACCATTGAAAATCAGGTGTCTACTTGTGTTGCCATCAAGATGTGGTTGGCTTGTTACCTACTACAAGCTCAGATTTACATTTGGATCATTACTAATTTACATTTGTATTCATTTTCACAGAAGAAGCTTCTTGAAGAAGAAGAAAAGGAAAAGCGCATGGAAGAAAAACTTAAAGAGCGCCAAGAGCGGAAGAGGACAAAAGAAAGGGAAAAGAAGCTTCGGAAAAAGGAGAGATTAAGGGAAAAGGAAAACAAATGTATTGAGTCAAGTATGGATACTGCAGTCACAGACGCTCCAGTGAAGGATTCAACAGGCTGTCCTGATGATAGTCCCAATTTTTCTCAGAGTACAGCAAGCGAAACAAGTGAACCTACTCAAGCCAGCCCTTTATCCCCCGATGTTCAAGATGATGAGCTCTTGACAGAGTTCATTTACTCAAAGACGGAAGAGCACTCTGAAGATACTGTGGACCATAACTTAGGCAACACGGGTGACTGGAACAGCTCTTTCTCATACGATCACCACAAGTATTCTCGCAGGAATATGAAGTTTCACAAAGATTCCCAACCTGATTGGATAAATTGGTCTGGTAGGAGAAAAGGTGATGCGTTGTCTGATAATGCAACACGGTATGGTGCTGATGATTTTGAATCTACAAGGGGCACAGATGGTTCTAATAAGCAACTAACAAGTAGTGCCATGAAGTCCAATACTAGAATTTCTGGGCAGAAGATGGGTAAGAAGTGTCAGTGTTCCTACACTTGCAGATGCTACTATCAGAGTGAGCATAAACCAAGGCCAGCATCATATGCTACTAGAGTTGTCCAAGAGCCTAAATATGTTAGCAAGTCAGAGTCTACATTAGATGTATCAAAACCATATTATAGGGGGAACAAGTATACTCAAGTGGAATGTTCAAGAGAAGTTGGCAATCGGACTAATAGCTACATCAGTGGAAACCCTCCAAATACAAAGAAAGTCTGGGAACCATTAGATTCACAGAAGAAGTATGTCCGCCGCAACTCGGATTCAGACGTCACCTTGAAATCAACACAGAAAGATGAAGCTTCAGAATCTGATCAATTCAATGAATTTTCTGGTGCCTTTAATGATGCGGTGACGGATATATCAGTTTCGAACAATCAGCTGGATGATGATGATGTTTCAGCGAAGTCCCTGATCTTCTCAAGGAAGGCAGTTTCAGAGAATGGCGAGCTGAGCTTAGATTCATCAACTAACAGTTCATCCAACTCTGACAACTGCTCCTCTTGCCTCATTGAGGGAGATAGCAACACCCAAAACCTTGAAGTGTCCTCAGCATCTGATTCAGAAGAGTCGAGCCAAAACTCAGATGGGAAAGAAGCTACGCATTGCTTTGAAAATGGGTTAACGGAGTGTGAAGTTACGAATGATACAAGTAGAACCACAGCAAGTGAACATGATGCTGGTAAGATGCAGGAACAGACTTGTGCTAAAGCAGTCTCCTCGAACCATTTGAATCCAAAGGTAGCTCCATATATTGGAAATGGAGGAAATATTGTTGTAAGTGCTCCACCTCCTCAAATGCATAATCAAACAGTACATTATCCTATCTTTCAGGCTCCTACCATTAATTATTACCCCCAGAGTCCAGTTCCTTGGCCAGTTGGTCCTGCAAATGGACTAGTGTCTTTTCCCCATGCTAACCACTATATGTATCCCAATGGTTATGGATATGGTTTGAATGGAAATCCACAGTTCACACAATACGGGACCCTACAACATTTGGCTCCCCCGTTGCTTAGCCCTGTTCATGCACCTGTTTTCCAGCCAGTTCCTCAGTTTAATGAAGTTGGCTCAATAGAAGAGTCGAAGGTTCCCAATGTAGGTGGGCAGAAAGGCGTACAATGTGACACAGAGAGAGTGGCTTCGACTGACCAACTTCATGGGCCAGTGGTTTTGGGTGCTGCAGAAAGTAGGAAGCCCCAGAAAATGGATAAAGGGAATGATGGTTTCTCTCTTTTTCATTACGGTGGTCCTGTTGCTCTTTCGACTGGATTTGAAGCTGAACCCCTTTCTTTGAAAAGAGAGATTTCACCTAAGAAAGATTCCATGGAAGAATATAACTTGTTTGCTGCAAGTAATGGCATAAAGTTCGATATCTTCCAACTGGAGTGATGGAGTTTTTCTGAGTACTCTGTGATTCGGTGCATATTGATATGCACTTCTGAGAGAATTTTACAGTCATATACTTACAGACATTGTTTCAGTTTGATTGGTTTGGTTTTTTTTTTTTTTCCTTATGAGATCAAGTTTAAAGCTACAGTTATACTTGAAACTTTGGTTGGTTTGGTTTCTTTTCCCATTATGCGGAGGAATCAAATTTAAGAAACTATAGTTATATTTCAGACTTTCATTTTATGACATGAAACTTTTTTAGATTTTTTTGGATGAGTTTGGCTCTTTGCTTTCTTGATGTATGTGTTTCATTTTTCTTAATCCTGAAGGGGTAAGTCAAGTTAAAAACAAAATTTTCTTTAAGAATAGAATTCACATTTTATTACTCCTTCCTGTTTTAAATATAGCATGTTTTAACTTTTTAACTATTTGTAAAATATAAAATGTTTAAAGTTTATGTTATGTATTTATGTGTTTCTAACCTCAATTTTTTATACTTGGTTTACAAAAATTATATATGGTTCGTATTTCTCATTGGTCAATTTATTTTTACAAAACACGACTATGGTTTTTCGCAATCTTTTTATTAACAAAATTAATAAATAACATGTTTTTTTAATATGTGTGAAAATTTTAAAACATTTTATATTTTATTAAGAATGGAGTAGTAAATTATCAGTGTGTGCTAATACTTAGATAGGAGAGATATTAATTATCAGAGTTCGGTCCACAAGAATTTCCTACAAAGGCTCTCCACAACATTCATTACCTTCTTAGGGAACATAAAGATTTGGGACCAATAATGCTTGATAGCATACAAGCCACTCTGAATGAGCTGAATCCTCCATCCATAACTGAGTATTCTTGATGTCCAGTGAGTGATTCTGCTTACCATTTTCTCCATCAATGACTAATACTGTACTACTACCAGACTCTTTGCATTTAAGGGCACTCTCAAGTATTTGAAAGGAAGCCTCCCCTCATGTAGTCTACTATACTGGAGAATTCTTCTTTTCAAATCCTCACCAGTCCCATCCAAATACATTTCACTTTTATTTCAATTTTCCCTCAAACCAGAGGTCATACTGAAGATCTCAAAAGTACTAATTACTGCACTAACAGAAGACATGGTACCCTGCAGAAGAACAACACGTCATCTGCAAACATCAAGCGAGTTATCTTCATTCTTCAAAGCTTCACATCTGCGATGAAAATGGAATAAGAATCTAGAGCTCAGTCAAGTTGCCATTTATATTTATCTGATATGAAATTATGGTCAAGCATGTAACAATCCACATAACAAACATGACAGGGAACCCCAAAGCCCTAAGAAGACTCTCTACAAAGGCCCATTGCACATAATCATATGCCTTCAGTAGATCCATCTTGATCATACACCTAGAAGACATATTTGGTCTCCCGTATACACACATATTTATATATGTATGTATATAAGTAATATAACGACTCAATCCGGCTCATTTACATTGAACCAGTCCGACCTTTTTTAAGGTGTCACCTGATGAGTGAATTTGTCAGATACACTCTCAAAATAAATTTATATGCTAAAGGAAACTCACACTAACACTATACTCCGTAGTGCAGTGAAAGTTAACCTTGAGTGTCGATCCCTCGGGAACTAATTCGCTTTAAGTTTAATATGTAAACTAATGATGATAAACAACTAATCTTGGTTTGTTAAAACAATGAGACTAAGAGTTGGTAGTAGTATGGATATGAATCTAGCTAGGGTTGCTTACGTTTGTACCGATTCTCAGACGTTGTACTTATCATGCAAATCTACGGCCGTGTAATGCCCGTGTTAGACTACTCCAGTACTAACATGCGATCATGCAAGAGAAATAGTTAATCGAGATTTATAAAGCATGGAACATGTGATAATGAACTGCCCTCGCTAGACTACTCCGGTACTAGCATGATTTTATTCAATGGAAATAGTTAACCACACGTATCAAGAAACAACTACTATCTCGAATCGAATTAAGCCCTAACATGCAACCTTAAACCCTATCATAGAGATCCATACTACCACCAACAATTAATTTAGCTATTCATGCTCCTAGATGATCTCGTCACGTACATATGATGATAAATAGGATGTCATGATTAAACAATTAAAATCTAGGGATGTCGAGATACAAGAGTTACCGCAAGGTTGTGAGCACATGCGTCAAAATATCACGCCCAAATCCAAAGAAGTCTTCAAAGTAATAGCATAAATCAATGTCTCAAAGTAATAACAAACGAAAATAACTTAGAACAGGCTCTAGGGTTCTTGCAAAGTCAAATTGTGAAAAAGAGTATGAAAATTCGGATTTTGAAACTTCTATATATTAAGGAAATAAATGGGCCTGCAGAAACATGCCCACGTGGGTCGCCTAGGATCCCAGGCGGGGTGCCAGGGATCCCTGCCTGACCAGGCGGGTCGCCTGGCCCGATGACGTGGGGTTCCGTTTGCGTTGATTTCAATTTGCTCCTATTCGCTCCAAATTCATCCACATAGTTCATTAAACTTCAAAAAGGCTTGATCTTCAATTCGGGGCTCATCGGAATCCATACGGCTAGCAAAACGCTCAAAATCACGATTTTCACCTAATAACTGCAAAACACGAGACAAAAGCACCCGTGACACTATTCTAACTAAAACTAAATAAAATGTATGAAAATGCATACAAGAGGATAGCAAAGGTGGTGAAATAAAGCACAAAAGACGGCATAAAATGTTATAAAATATGTCATCATCATCACCAGCTTGACCTCCGGTTTCGGCTTTTAAAATATAGATTCATACAATAGGTATGTAATGGAGACTCGAAGGATTTTTTATTCTATCACATAAAGAATGGAAAAAATCTTTGTAAAGAATTCAAATGTGAGGGAGTTTAAAATTTTAATAATTAGCCAATGGAAACACATGATGTGAGGATTTTGAAAATGAAGAAGGTGGGCCATAAAGGTACATATTCTCCTTGTGAATGCTTGTAAGAGAATATATTGCTCTAGGTGCAACATTGTACTACTTGAAGGTTATTTGCAGATTGTCATGTATGGGATGTTTACAAAGCAGGATATGCTGAGAGAGTGTGCCACTGTTCGAACGATAAATGTGCAAGATGACACCAGCTTATTTGTAGAAGATGATTACCAAAATGATGCATATGATCCATCAGTTCGTCCATGGGATGGTTTAACAACTGCCTGGGATGAGTCACTCACTCTATTAGACTGTTATATTTGCTCCAAGTCTTTGAAGGGGGTCCAAAATTTAAATCCCAAATCTATGTTATTCATTATGTGCAATTCTAGCTTCGTTTAAAAATCACTTTCAGTAAAATTCTACTTCAATATGATATAGTTCTCCCATAGTGTCTTTATACGAGGGAAAGGGATTGGGAATCGCTTTATTTCGATGCATTTGTTAAGACCTCTAGGGGTTGGATTGCTCATGGAACGACATGTTTTGGTAGAGGACATGTAGGTAGAGAAACATGTGCTCTTCATACGGTTTGATTGTCAGTAAGAACATTAGTGGACTTCTAGTCTACACTTGGAGAAAAGACCCAACATTCTTTTATAAGAATGAAATAAGATGATTTTATTGAAAAACTCATGTACATGTGCATGTCATATTTTTATTATGTTTGTTCTTTCTTTATTCATGTACAAGTGCATGCTCTTTCTTTATAGTAAACAAATTATTCGTGTTTGTGCAACACTACAACTGACTACTCTATTTGATATGCTCACCAGCAGTCACTCTTATTCAGGAGTTAAAGAACCCCAAATAAAAAAGTAAATTACCATGAAAAATTAACTCCTGAATAAACCAATACAATTTTTACACTTTCTATTGTTTGAAAATTCAATGAATCTTATTTCCAAGAGCAGAGCATTAGTTTTTTTCATTTTGAAACATCTTTCCGATTTTGAGTGCCACATAGCGATGTATTCATATAATTTGAAATATTCACTCAAAGTTGTTCAAAATGTAGTTTTATCTGAAGTGGTCTGCCAAGCAAGGAATTTTTCTCCATGTTCATACTCGTTTGACCTATGGTCTCCACATATCAAATTCAGCGATCAATAGTTGATATGTAAATACACAGAATAAACATAATTGTCTTTTTTATTTTCAGGTTTGACAACAAAAGGTTTAACAGAGATTGTAGAAGAAATGTCATTGGTTGGGTTTAAGGAGTTAAATGAACTTAAGCGCATGCGAAAGGAAACTCATTGCACTATTTGGTTTTGTGCAGTAGACACAGAGTTTCAATATGAGTTGTTGATTGGATTGTGAAATTTAAATTTTTTCCGAACAATTTGAATCATGTGTTATGCATTGGGTGTTATTTAGGATCACATAAGTAACTTCTTTCAAGTTACATGCATGCTTTTTTTATTCCCTTTTTCCCTGGCCAGGCTTCTTGATAAGATTTTTGTTTGTAATTGTTATATGCATACACACCACCCTCCCTCTATGCTTGCATAGCTGAGCAATGCTTAGTTCACAATGCTTGCCCTTTTCTGTCAATTCTTGTCTTAGGAGGATTATTTCTATTCACAGTTATTACTTGTGAATCCAAAAAAAAAAAAAAAAAATACAGTTGAAAGAAGAAACAGAGGATGTTTATTCAACAATCAAAGCTTTTCTTATTTTTCTAAATGGGTTACAAATTGAAAGTTTTGTATACTGGGTGCCTTTTCTTTGTGCAACATTTAAATTATCTTATGGAAATTATTATGACATCCATCATACGCCAAACATCCTCGCGTACCTTGTAGAATTTTCCCTTTCACAATGAAGAAATTTGGTTATTTATGTCTATGCACCATTTATTACATTCTATTCATAAGGCACGAGCTGTGAAGTTTTCTAACTTGGTCGTGAACTTTTACATGTTTCAAAAGAATTTCGAGAAGGAACGACCCGGCAAAATGCACACACCATCTTTTTGTCTTTTTATTTGTAGTTGATAGAGGATCGTCTACATGTTGCTTCCAAGGAAATATATACTATTGATCTTCTTAAGGAAGGTATTTTTAGAGAATGGTGAGCCGAGATTAGATTACAATTCAACGAACTTTGCCAACTACTCCTCTTGCCTCGTTGAGGGAGATTGCAACACCGAAAACCTTGAATTGTCCTCAGCATCTGATTCAGAAGAGTCGAGCCAAAACTCAGATGGGAAAGAAAGTATACATTGGTTCCCCCATTGCTTAGCCCCGTTCAAGACACTATTTCCATCCAGTTCCTCGGTTTAACGAGGTATGCTCAAATGAAAAGCCAAAGGGTCCCGATGTTGAGGAGAAGACTGTTGAGGGTAAAAGTAGTTTTCTAGTGTAATCCGATATAATCCTCCTCACGTCTCTCTTTGGCCAGAAAGTCACGTCCGACAGGCAGTCCACTTGGCTGTGTCCTATAGGAATCTGAAACTTGAAACAATGGGGGGGGTTAGGTCCGGGTCCGGTCTGCCTTAGTCAGACCGGTCGTTCCACTCAAGGTCCTTTAGGATTGAAGGTCCTAAAGGGTATAAGAAGTAAAGTGTGTAGTTTAGATTGGGTAACAATCAATGCTTACCTTAAATGCTTGCTTGAGATGGCCTTTTATAGTGTGACCATTGTACCTTCTTTGGAGCCATTGGATCGTGACAAGTGTGCGCCTCTCGTGAAGCCACCTATGTACGAAGGTACAAGCCCATAGGTTAATGGGCTTGGGCTTAAGTCCAATCAGACCTAATGAGGGCAGTTGGGACTTTTCCATAGCTCCAAGTAGCTACTAGAATGATCTGTCCGTTAGAGGTCCGGCCGGGCATCGCCACGTCCGGCGCACAGATCATTCCCCACTATATCAGGGACAGTGAGGATGGTATCCGTCTCCTAAGTGCATAGTAAGGTCCTTTAATCCTTATAT
>JAQRGC011759561.1:0-10849 GCA_028659135.1 Plantago lanceolata
AGACGATGGGGTGGTCAAGTTTGTCACGGACATAACGGTTTGATGGTTTGCACGTGTTTAAAGTATTGTTCATGTTTGGTGTTGGTGAGTTGTAATTATGTACCTTAAAAGTGATTAATAAATTTAGCGTTTCAAAAATAAAAAAATAGTATCGGGCATGTAAGACTCCCTTATTAATAACACCCATTATCCCACATCACTATTGCAAAACGTAACGCGAATAGATCTTACTGTGAAATTTTCCGATAAGCATTTATATTTAATTAGACACGTTAATTTGCAGGGTCAACATATGATCGAGAATATCAATCATCAATGTAGCAGTTACAGTAAACACGCCTACTCAACTACTCCAAACATGAACACTAGTAAATGGAATTTGGAACGTTACATATGGATTATTAATGAAATCCCCCCATTCTCTTCTCTTCACTGTGATCTTCAAAGAAAATTAACAATGGATGAAACCCCATAACCACTATTGCTTAGGAGATAGCACGAAAGACTTGTATCGGTAAGCATTTCTTTCTCATCTATGATACCGCCCTTTCTTATGATTCTTTAACTGTTTTATTAGAATTGGTCATCATCCCCTTAAAACGAGAAAATTTTTATCCAATCCAATCTATATGGTGCCTAATTGTATGGATTACATTCACATATTGCTTGGTTTGGTTCTCACTAACATCTCTTATTATTGCTCTGTACTTGGCAGTGACCTTTATCACTCCCTCCGGTAGGTAAATTCTTTACGTTCGATTCTTGTACGGTTTTAATGTGGGTGCATTACATTCTGTGTTTTACTGGTCCGAATCGGATACATAAGAAAACATAGTAATGTGTAGGACAGGAGGAGAGTATTCCCTTTTACTCGTTAAAATATCTCACGTCGATTGTGAAAGCCAATATTAACATTACTGCAATTATTTCAATCCGGCCTTAAGGACATTGTTGTGCGGTTGTGCCCCCAACATGTTTCGTCGAGTTGTACTGTCGTTGTTTACATTTGTATGCAAACCTGAACATGTAGACAATGCGCGTTAGGATAGGATCTCCATTCGCCTTTTACCGGTTATTATCGTCTCAAATTGCTTCGTACTTGGCAGTGATACTATTTTGTTTGCCTTTTATGGATTACAGTTCCATATTACTTTTTTTTTTTAAACGTTAAATCTAACTCTATCCTACCCTTACATTTCATATTACTAACTAACTAAGTGTAACTTGGAAACCTACAGAATGATGCCTACTCTACCATTTGAACTGGTGGAGGACATACTCTGCCGCCTCCCTGTGAAGTCCCTGAAACGATTCCGATGTGTTGCAAAACCCTGGTGCTCCTTAATCGACAATGACAGGTTCATCAAGTCGCACTTGCAACGTTCTTTGGCTACAAAGTCTCATCACCATTACATTCTGCAAGTGCCTGATGGTGTTCTCTCAATCCACTTCGATTCTCCCAATAAGGCCCAAGTTGTGAACTTGATCTTCCCCTTTGACAGCGCCGATGGATTCTCCAACACCTGCAATGGTTTGGTTCTCATACGGTGCAAGCCCCCGGTTTTATGGAATCCTTTTACTAGAGACTACAAGGTTTTGCCTGATGAATGCATGCCTACGTTAGAATCTTTCTCAACGGTAGTGTACGGGCTAGCTTATGACTCGAGAAATGATGATTACAAGGTTGTTAGGGTTGTGGAACACAGGCGCTCGGTATTAAGTAGTACTTGGATTACATCTCAGGCTGATATGTACAGCCTCAAGTCGGATTCCTGGAAACGACTTGAGAACTTCCCTTATCCCCTTCCGTACTTTCGAGAAGATTGGCGCCCACACATTAATGGTGTTCTGCACACGATAATTGATCGTGATGATCCAATCAAAGGTTCAATCAAAACTTTTAGCGTTGAGACCGAGAAACATAGTGAACTGGAGATGCCTGATATCGTACAAGAGAAGGGCTGGAATCTGACACTCCACAAGGTAGGAGGGTGTCTTTCTGTAGTCTGCATTATCGAGTCTCGAGTTGAATTTTGGGTTATGAAGGATTACGGTGTAACAGGTTCGTGGACGAGGATACTTGCTCGTAGTGCTGAGTCATTTCACAGCCTGGATATAGTTATGCATTCTGATGATGTCAGCAAGGTCATGGTGTATCCTGCATTTCCCTGTTGGTTCGATTTGGGGAATGGCACCCTAGATGTTATCGACATACCTGCTTCGGTTTCTCGTTATGTACATTATGGCGACACCTCTGTTGAAAGCCTTGTTCTACTTGGTGGTGACAAAGAAGCAAACGCGCGAAGGAAAACAATGGAAAAGAAGATGAGGGGGAGGAAAAGAGATGATTTTCTGTCTGTGGGATTCAAGTTGGTTCTCTGATAGCATTAAGCGATTCCAGGAAACGTTGAACGGAGCTGCAAAACGCCACCGGGTTCTTTTGTGAAATGTGATTCTGTGATGGTCGCCGATCCATCAGTTGTTTTACAGTTAGTCCTGGTAGATGAAGAACAGATGCACTGCTAGATCTGTCATGAGACTCATGACATGAGTGATAACATTGTGAACTTCTTCTCCCTGTAAGACTACCAAAAACATTTCGATTCGATTTCGTGATTTTTAGGTTATTACGCTAGCCCGCAAAATGAAGAATGACTATAAATAACAAGCGCAAACAGAGAAAAACTAGCAGACTGTTTGACATTGAAAATGAGCTCGAAAGTCTTCTGCACTCGATCGAATTAGTGACATTTAACGAATACTGAGTTAAAAGTACAAAAGAAAAAATGGTTCGAAAAATATTGCAGATTTTTACAAACTAATAAGTGGGTGGTGCCCTACTTGAAGAAAACGACCTTCCCTTCACAATATAAATATACAAAGCCATGTATGTCATTTCATTTCACATTTCACTACACAAAACTAGTGAATGTATTTCATTTCACTTGACAATTTGTCTCCTCGCCACCATCAACCACCATGGAAGAAGAAGAGAGTGGCAGCTACACCGCGGTCCGATCATTCGCGGGAAGATGCGGCCGCCTGGTGAAGGAGCAGAGGGCCAAATTTTACATCCTCCGCCGGTGTGTCACCATGTTACTTTGCTGGCAAGATTGCAACGATTAACGGTCCGAGTCAAGATGTATAGCTGCTATATTATTATGTATTTTGCATAATCTTGTAATATAACATTTGCAATCGCGAGCTGAAAGTTTAATTGTTCGCATTAATATTTAGCACCTACGCTCTTCAGTCTTCACTTATTAGTTCACGGATATATAGTTTTAACATAGTTTAAACAGATGATACTCCCTTCGCCCCGATCTCTAGCATCCCTTCTAAACCGTATGATTATGAAAAATTGAGTTTAGAGCATGATTGTTAAATAATTTCAAGGATAAGCTTCACAGATCAAAGCAGCTTTTCAATACTCCAAATCTACTTATTCTTTTATTTAATTTTTTTTCCTTTACATAACTATTGTTCCTATCTATTAAAAAAAATATTTCAAAACAAATGTACTTTGGTCCTTGTAATTGGTAGGGAAAGCAATAGCATGAGCATGCAACATTCACATGAATAAGTATGCATTTACAGCAAAATTCATTGTTTTGGGCAATAATTAGAAGTAAATAGTAAATCAAACATGGCAAAAGTACTTCCCATTAGCTGTCACACATATTATCAGTCAATTCATATGTTTCCAAATCAATGATTTGGCCCATTTTCAAACAAACAAGGTGATAGATCATTTACTACTCATCAAACTCTACTAATCACCTTAAGTTGTTTTGACAAACACGCATAGAAATAGTGCAAAACTGAAAACCAAACCGCACAACAAATGATCAAGTAAGGCCGAATGAACCTAAACTGAACTGAATTGAAGTATAAAACTGAACTAAACAAATTTGAACTGAATTCAAATTAAAAAACACCTAACTAATTTAGTCATGTGATCTGATCATAACCTAATCCAAATCTTTTAATGGTTTATTAGCCCCACCATAACTCACATACTACATTCTAATCAGGCTATAGGCCACTCAAGTTCCTTCAGTGACTAGAAGGTTTCTGCTTAACTTTAGTATCATAAGTCATTTTGCCATTAAACAACAATCCTTGTGATGCAAGCACTTGTTATCATTAATTTAGAGGCAGAAAAACAAGTAAACCACGTGTGTTAATCAAATTATTTTACATTGATCAAATACACAACTGCTCTTGATAAGCATAGTGGATTATGCAATGGTCCTAACAAGTGAAGGGTTTGTTTGGGAGTCCGCTAACTAAGGGCCGGGTATGTTTACGACATTACCTGTCCGTAAAGAAATAGTGTTGGGAGTTAAGTGATCGTGAAACGGAGCAAATTGCAAGTTGGTACCCCAAATCCACCGAAATTTGAGGTAAGCACCCAAGTACACATAGTACTTAAGTACTGTGTATTTTTGTGTTTGGAAAAACACACGTTTTTTCAAACACAAAAACACACAGTACTTAAGTACTATGTGTACAGAAGGAGTTTTACCAAGTTTTTGGTGAACTTGGGTGTTAGCACCAATTTTGCCCGTGAAACGATTGTTAATTGAGAAGTGGGGTGACTGAAAAAGCTTAAACATAGCTTTGAGCAAGTGAGTATGTTAGTAAGGTTAATGCCCTCTTAATTGAGTCCCAAAAGAAGGAAAATTAATTATTGTGAAGCAAATACTTCATATTAAAACTAGTGGGTAGTTAGTTAGATGATGAGGTTGATATATATACTTGGTTAGTTTGTTTGATTCCCATTTCTACGAGTGTTTGTTTCTCTCTTGTTTGGTTCTTTTTGACGTTTCAATAGATATGCAAGTATACCCAACATTGTTTTTGCTACTTTCATGTTGGTGGATTTGTACTTAGGAAATTTAAAAAGACTTTTAGCATGTTTAGTTGGGAGATTAACTAAACAAAATCGCGCCACCGGGAAGAATCACCGCTAAAAACAGATACCAGTTTAGAAATGGCGTTTGTAGTAAAATGAGTTCACCAGTGATTTTGTTTAGCTATAGTGCTTGTTATTGACTTTATCATGTACAGTTAGTAGCAAAGCGCCATTCATTATTGAGTACAAATTTCTCAGGGACAGAGTCATGTGGCACTTGTGAACCATGTAAATACCATTATCATATCCTAAGCAGATTCCAGCATGTCTAAGCAAACTCCAGTTCTAGGAAACATACCAGACAGCAAATCTTTTGGCAATACCAACCAAACCAAAAGTGAAGAACTCTTACACTGGAATTCAACCAGTTTAAGGGCTAACTAAGGAATTCAGTCTTTCTTAGAGCACTCCTCATGGAAGCTTTTAAAGGGCTTAATTAGAGCTGCTAAGTCTCAATTAAGCCCCAAATAGACTCCAATGAAGGCTATAATGGAGCTACTAATTAGTAGCCCCTTTAGAAGATCAAAAAAATATTATTTTAATAGTCAATAGAGTAATATATGACATAAGGGATTCACAAAAAACCTCAATTAAGCCGCAAACCATCGGAGGTCTTCCTTTTGGAGGGGCTTCTTTAGGGCTTTTAGTGTTAAAATCCCCTCAATTAAGCCCAACCATAAGGAGTGCTAGTTACTTCTCAAACAGCCTGTACGTTCTAAAACCGCGTAGTTAAGCAGGAAGAGGACGAAGTAATAAGAGTTATATGACATGAAATATGACATACATCCATGTGTCAATTCCCTCCATGAAAAGCTTAGAACAGCATGATTGTGATTGTCAAAATACACAGTTATAAGGATAAGGTAATGACATGGTACATGGCCCAAAATCACAAGGTTTCTCAACACAGGAACCAATTTTCTCTCCAAATTCAGGTGGGACTGTCCCTTATCAACAAAGTTGGCCAAGGTCTAATCAAAACCACCACCAAGCATCACTCACACATAACATTCAGTTTGAATAGTCTAGAAAAAATGGACACAAATTTGGCTTAATCTGAAGTCTAATCACAAATCTTGTCTATCACTTTTTCTTTCTTTGAAATGATCAATATGAATGCATTGATGCACATGCCAAGGATGCTATTACAGTGTCGAAAAAACATAGGATCACATCCATTACAACTTTTCCTGTTTCACAAATAAACATCAAGATGAGGCCTTGCTAGTTTTTATCATAAGCTTCCCAGTGAGACTTGCTACTTACGAAGGAATATACATTTCACAGATTTTACTTCGTAAATACTGTTAAGTCTTAATAGTTTTGCATGACTTCTTTGTACGTGCAAAAGATTTATTACAACAAACCAGAGTCATAGATATATAGCACAAGTATAAGATGCCAACTAGTTTACTTTGAAAGTAGTAGCATTCACTCTGTAGAAGTTCAGTGCATCATCAAATTATATTGTGACTACTGTGAAATAACTGCTCGATAACTCCATCGATAGACTTATGTGACTAAAACCGAAAAATTAGAATATACATTTCAATACAGGAGAGTGTGGTAACCAAACCAGCTTGATTTCGATGTTTGAAGAAGCTTGAACAATCAGGAAGGAGGTGGGCGTGGCAGTCTCTTGGCAATTTCCTGTTAGGCCAACAAAGAAGATTAGCATCAAGAAGTTAGAAGTTCTATTCTGATCATTTGTTACATTCCTCCAAATTATTTAAATTTGATACTACATTTTAAAATAAAATGATATTTCATTATGCTGGAAAAATAGTGTGATTTGTGAAAGATGCATGTTTGTTTAAGATGGATTAGCTGACTGGTTGGGCAACACCTTATGTTTATTCAAAGTAATAGAATTCGGTATTTTCAAAACAAACATGTAATATCATGGTAATATAAGGTAAATCTTCGGGATCGAATTCAAGCAGATTGGAATCTCAGATTAATAGCAATCTACACTGGCAGTCTGGCAGTAAGAACAACTACTGTACGCATCTTATGCTAAACCTACAAGTTTTTGCTGTAATATTACACAAACATCCCTAAGTTTTGAATGATATTCCAGGAATCTCTTCCTATGTGCTCTACAAGTATTAGGCATAGTCTGCATGATGTGAACCAAAAAGATGGTGAATGCAAAGTTTAGCAAGATGCAGCTTATAGTAGCTGCAGTATGTGTAGACTGAATAGTGTGATGTCAAACTATAGGGAGGTGTGGATGACATGAAAAGCATCAAGAGCAGTACAAGCTGTCACATTAAACTTCAGGGATTGATATTATCCTAGATTCTGCTCTGATAATAAGAATATGCACCTGTTTTGTACTCTTGTAAATGAAAGTTTGTCTCATTCACAGAGAACTTCTGAACCACTTTGAGCTAACTTAATATATACCCTTCAAGCAATAACAACCCAGTTGCAATTGTGGAATTCTATACGCTATCCATACTCAGTACATAGAGATTAGTACAATCACTAAAATACAACATACTAATGTAGTTATATACTTAACTCCCATTCTACAGTCTAATAATATTGCTACAAGATGGTAATGTTAAACATGGAAAGATACAGAACATATTAGATCCTTCAAAGACATAACAGAAAATTACAGTGCAATATGTATTGCATAGCTATCAGATCAAATAGCAACTAGAACATTGTTTTAGTCTTTTGGGATGGTCGATTCATAAACAACGAGAAGGATACAAGGGTAAAAGGGTTTGAAAAACTGACCTCAAACAGCTGGTTTATGTTGTCTGCCGTCTTTGCAGAAGTCTCAATGAAGAACATTCCGTTCTTCTCGGCATAGTCCATCCCATCCTTCAGAAATTAAGGGGAAAATACAATGTTATGTGGCCATAAGAGACATGTTTTCACAATTAGGGAGGTGAGTAAAAATATATCTACTCACTTGAACAGATACTTCACGTCTTTCTTGGAGATCAGCTTTATTACCAACTAAAGCCAGGACTATGTCAGGGCTTCCATGCTTTTGTAACTCCTGGAAGTACGAAAAGTAATCAACTTAAGAAAATACAAAACGGTTAATTGTTTCAAACCAGAGCAGTAAAATGGTCTTCATGTTGCTTGAAATAAAGCAGATATAGCTTGAAACAGGAACATTGAGACATTAAGTTCTAATTTGAATAATAAACCATAAGCAGTCTCTTGTTTAACCAATAAGAACAGGAGAGGAAGAAAGCTTATGATAAAAGTTTATAAGACTAATAAACTAGACACCAGACATTCAAAACTAGCCACTGTAGAAGAGTGGAGCATATTAGCCCTACAAAATTGAGCAACCCAACCCAAACCAGAACATTCTGAACCACCTGTCATCCTCATCCTAACCTAGGTCAGCCTACTCTAAGCTTACCCACCTCTAACCCTACTAGTGAGCCGAATATCCTTATGTTAGTATCTTCAAGACAGCCCTAACCAAGTAAGCCCCCTACATCAAAGTAGGATCGAAATACCAAGTTATTATATAACCAGCCTAAGGAATGGCAGCTTGGAAATAAGAACTAAGAAACTCGGTGAATTTCTGGTGCTTATGGGGCAAGGAGAAAATGGCCTTTGACTTGGGCATTCTGTTAGATCTTGTCTTGCGTGCTGCTTCGCCAGGCCCTAACTACATAAGGATTTGCAAGCATTATGTTAAGTTTGTCCCATCTATGTGGTTACAGCAGAAAATTTGAAAGTTGCACAGAGATGGAGTTTGTATCTATTCTTTTTTCTTTTTAAGTTTATGCTGCAACTTTTCCAAGCAGCCTTTCAAATCATCAAAACTGTTATTCATTGATGTAAAGTCTGTCTGAACTACAAATACTAGGAATAGACATGGTAGTAGTCTAGTAGATCAACTAATAAGTAGAGAAGCTAGCTTAATGTACAGAGATGATATGCTTTCCTATTTTCAGATGTTGAGTCAATGCACATGAAGAAGTTGCATATATTCAGTTTATGTAAACATGAACATACCTTTACCCAATATTGTGCCTTATTGAATGACTCGGGGCTGGTTATATCGTACGCAATAACTGCAACTGCAGCACCTCGATAATACAATGGGGCCAGAGCAGCATACCTGCAATACATGCAAAGTGATAGCTAGTCTTAACACAGTCTTAGTAAATCCAGAACAGTAAGGAGGGCAGTTGGCACGAGGATTTGCATGAACAGAGAGACTCCAGCAACTAAATGATTGTTTAAAGAACAAATATTTGAAACAGAATAAGACTCCAGTTAGTCAATTACCTCTCTTGTCCAGCAGTATCCCATATTTCAAATTTTACAGTTGTTGAATCTTGCAAAGCGACCGTCTGAGACAAGAAAGAAGCTCCAACAGTAACCTGATGCCAGCAAACACAATATGAGTTAGTTAATTTACTATGTATCATCCAACTTTGATGGTGTCCCATTCTTCTTCACTGCGATCATTACCTTAGACGTAGGGTCAAACTGACCACGAACAAATCGAAGAACAATGCAGCTCTTCCCTACCCCAGAATCACCCAATAGCACCAGCTGTAACCAGAGTGAGAAAAAATTACGCTGTGATAGTTAGATACGGAAAATCACATGCCTAGCTACTTTGTTGATTAACTTCAACATGAAATTGCATCACACATGGAATCCTTTCCTTTCAAATCTCATACTAATTCTTTTGTGGCATGGCTTCAACATGAAATTACACCAAACTCCCAACTCCTTTGTTCTTGCATCAGTTTTCCTGTTACATTTTCTGTTCTATATTTAACCAAACACCAATAAACAGCTTCTATCATTACAAATTACCAATCTAGCCCGAAAGCTAACATTAGTAATTACCACAATCCACTACAATCTAACATAGATAGGTTCCCTCAATAGCCAAACATGCGCGCTCGCTCTTACCTTCCTAGTTCGTTTCATCACGAAACTGCATAACATACCTCTAACTACATTAATTCCATTCCCCACTTCATAATTAAGCAAGCATCTACAAACAGCACCTATCAATAATCAATAATCTATCTCCAAATACACCATATATGGAGTTTCATCAACACTCACCTTCACACGAAGGTTTTTCGCGTCTTCGGGCCCGTTCTCCCGATTCAGACCACCCGTCCGTCCAGCATTTCTATCTGCACCATATACAACAGCTCAATTCCGAACATACGATTCACAATAACCAAACGAAAACCTAATTGGACCTGGAAAATGACAATAACAAGCGATCGAGCTCTATTGATTGAAGTATTATCAATCAAACATCGATTTACCAGCTATCATGATTCCCAAAACGCAATAATATTGTCATCTAGGGTTTTGGGGAAAAAATTATCGGAAAATCTAAGTATGAAATTTACCTGGAATTGAAGACGAACAGCCCATGGAGATGCAGAGAAGAGAGATTCAGTTGATGTGTATGTATATTGTGGAATGAATTTAGCTAAAATTTTACAGATGAAAAAGTAAGGTTTATAGGCTTTTTAGCAATCTCAGAGACTTTTATGTTGATGGACAATTGGACAGTATAGAAGAGGATGACAAAGGAAAGGTATAACCACATCATAGCAACTCTGTTTACGAGTTTACGTATTCGTTTTTTAAACGCCCCATTAATTTTCACCCACAATTACAATATTCAGCGCGCCAAGTCTTAATCGAATATTAATAACATACGGAATATCAGTCAATTGTTTTAATTTCACCGGTCGAATGTCTCAATTTTCTATGTTAAATAACTTCGTATTTCGCTCATCAATTTGTTCAATTTCACTGGTCCAGCGTAACATTTGCATTTAATTTCCTAGTTTCTGCCACACCTAAACTCAGCTTCTTCATAACCTCGAACGAGTCTCCTTCTAGGATTATACGCGCATAGCCCAAATGTAAGGGTAATTCCATCCCCATCTTGGCAGCTAA